>JAULKQ010023305.1:0-33836 GCA_032356285.1 Smithsoniella earleae | reverse complement strand
ACACACACACACACACACACACACACACACACACACACACACACACACACACACACACACACACACACACACACCTGTGTCGAAGATGAAGATACTGTCGGTGGTGCCCACAGCATACACGAGCTTGTATCCTAGCTGCAGTGGAGATCGGCAGAAGGCATCAGCAGCAGCCGTGGCATTAGAAGGATTCGTTGCAATTGGATTGTTCTCCTTGGTGGCATGCTTGTCAGATGGCGATGAGGGACAGAAGGGAACAGGGCAGAAGCGGACACATGTTGATGCAGACAGCAGAGTCGGCAGCAGAGCCACCGGCTTTGTCAAGCAGCTCCTGGAAAAAAGCGCAACTGCATGGCAGCACCTGCGCATGCTTGCACTGCTTATGCACTCCTCAATCCACAGACAGCTGTATTTAATCACACAGACATCTGGGTGGTCATTCATGCAGGGTGTAGCAGACACACTACAATATGAATGCAATCTGAGAAATATGCAACTGGTGGAGTGTCGGGATACTTGACTTTATTTCGCCTGATTTTTGCGACATTTAAAGAAATACTTGGTTATCAGCACGCCCTTCACAAAAAATACAAGCAGTCCCTCTCAACTTTTATGGCACTGCTGTACAACTTGGTCCCTGTGCAGGGCATCCTTTGGTCTACTGTGGACTCGTCAAGGATTTTAGGGACAACTACAGCCAGTTCACTCTAACTCAGATTCCAAAAAGTTTTGAGTTTCATACCAAGTGAGAGTGAAGCCAGGTGATTGATCTCGCCACTACTCAGCTGTCCATCCACACAACGCGGGACGCAAACTCAGAGGATACCAAAACAGGCGACTCTTTGTATAATCACAGAAATGAGCTAGAAGGATCTGGAAGAGTCTAAAAATTCACACACAATTCCACTGAGGATATGTTCCTTCACCAAGGCGTTTTTTTAAAAATCACCCTTAATAGATAACTATATCTGCAGCTTTGTTTCTGCACATTATGCAAGACCTAGCCACACTTTTCTACAGACCCTGAAGGTGCAGCTCTTCTGCTGCTTGTTGCTACTCACTTTCAGCTCCATACTGGTCAGCAACACAAGAAAAGACAAGCAGAAGGAAATAGATTAACAAAGCGAATCAAGGTGCAGGCACAACTTTTTTATTATAGTTTTGTGGCTTGTGAGTACAAGTCATTCAAATATGCGCTAAGCTACATTGGTGTGGGAATGCACAAAACTAGGTAATCAAGAAGAAATTGGTCGAGTTGCCTGGGAGCCGAGTTCACGTGAGCTGACTGTACATCACACATGCTAAAATACACTATTCTATCAAACTGAAAGCAGAACTAAGAGATGTTTCTGTACGCCTATGGAACATTCTCTTACAGAAACTGGCCCGAGTAAATGATGCATGGTAATGATGCATCGTGATGGTTATAATCTAATATGACTTGAATGGCTGGACAGCAGTTGAAGTTGCAGCCTGTTGAATGATAAATCATGACACCGCGAACCAATATATGTACGACATAATGGAGGTCAACAATCAAAAAAATCCAGTACGGATTTGCCGCTTTTTAATTCCTAACACAGCCCCTGTGGAGCACATGTTTGACCGATGGAGTAAGCACAGGTGTGTATCTATGCGTATAAGGTAGCTAATGAGAACATAACAGGAGCTCACGAGATATCGGGAGCAAATCTAAGCACAAGTGGTTACTGGGCACCTAGAAATTCAGCATTGCTAGTGTGCTAGGCGTGTATAGGGTTCTCCACGAGCCAGCTCCCTCTTCAGGGATGGTGCAAACATGGATAAATGCTGATTGTCTTCTGCTATCTGGGGGTTGGTAACCATTAGCATCATTTCTCACATAGAAGTGGTAACAAGTGACAGCAGACTGGAAGATCCAATAGGTACATTACTACAAGCTTCTTGTAATGGATGTGCAGAGTTTGGCGCATGGTATGGTACTTGATCACATGCAACTGAAACCACTCATTTGGCAGCTGAGGTAATCAAGAACAGGTACTACAAGCTGATTTTCTGCAGTGACCGTGTAGAGGGCTTGAGGAAGGATGGCGCACTGTGGAGCAGGAGATACTGGGCCTAAGGTTGCTGCTGGTGCGACTACAAATGAACCATCTGGAGAGAACTCGAGTCTTCGAAAGAACGTATTAAGGCTCTCGTCTTGAAAGATGAACGTTGAAGTCTTTGCGTTCACGGATTCGATTTCGCGACCGTCTTCGTGGTGCGACGGTTTTGAAGATTTCGCAGCCGCTGATTGCAGTGCTTCTGGTGACCTTGATGCTATCTCAGTCGGAGACAGTGGGCGCTTGTATACTGACGCCGTTTGAATGAAATCGGAGGAAGTTTGAATATCTGTAATGTTTGCACCAGAGTTCTTCTTCGCTGATTTGCACTTGTGAACCCTCATCGTTCGGTCTGTACTGAGAGTAAGTACATGCTGCCCGAGCGGATCCCACGTAACACCTTGGACATAATGTCTGTGGCCTGAGAAGCATTTCTGCATGGATGAACCAGTTTAAAACGATTCCCACAGACAAGCTTGCTTCCGACGAGAATAGTCAAGTACCTTACGCTTGCCCTTGACCGCATCCCATACTATTACCGTGTTATCAATTGATGTTGTTACAATGCCTGTACCATCAAGTGACCAAGCCAAATCTATCACGTCGTCTGCATGGCCCCTGCATGTATTAGTTGATAAGTGAATTAATAGATGCACTGGATCGACATTTCAATTGTCCGTGAGTATTCTAAGCAACCATGCTCCAACAAGTACAAGTAACAAGCTGCAACATGACGAACGGGGGGTTCACATAACGCCATTGTATTAATGGTTCGAACCTCAAAAGTTGATTGACTTTCCATTCGTGTACGTTCGATTTGCTGTCCAGGTCCGAAGGGGGCGCCCATACCATTACCTCGCCACCATCCCCAGCGGACGCTAATCTGTCACCTGGAGAGAAATATATGGCGTGCAGTAGCGATTCTCCAAGCTCATCCAAGAAATTACCAAAACCAGCCGGATAGTCATACCATGGAGTCGTACGCAGTTTACTGCACGACTGTGGCCCGTGATGCTCCCTTTATACGAAATACTCAAATCATTATCTTTCTGGTAACCCACGGCCCAAACCTACATGAGTTGCACTAAATCAAGCCAATGCAAAAAAAAAAATCGCATTTGACCTCGGCCCGGACTATAATTGGTTTGATTAGTGCGTGCCTTGATCTCATGATCAGCTCCTGACGTGACTAAGCAGTCATTGCCGTAGAACTCGCAAGACAAAACAGGTAATTGGTCGTGCCACAATATTTGAAAGGTCTTGAAAATCATAACGGCCAAGGCCGGGGTACTAATCAGTTCTAGATGCGTGCTTACGATTTCAAGTGCTGGGTCACCTCATGAAAAGGAATAGCCGGCAGAGTTGCAGTCGACCTGCAGTTCAACCCAGTATACACTCTGATGCCACATGGAAGTCTGAAATACAATTGTGTTCTTGCTCAGAGGCAAAATATTACACGTGTGATAACGGGACAGGTAGTTCAAAATTCGAAATTGAGGCGACAGTTACTTTTCACCTGTCTACGGCACGGGACACAAATTAAATGCTCCCACTAGAGCTGCATGCAATGCTTCGTTTAGAATAGAGATGTTTGTAGGATGTAGCATGCATCACAAGTGTGATCCCATTCTAAGTCCCCTCTCCCGCCATCTGGGTGCACTGCCGGAGAACAACCAAAACTGCACTTTGGGCTGTCTGCACAAGACTGTAACGGTTTGAATTCGAATGACAGACGAATACAGACTGATTAGTGATTTTGTATGGAAGCAGCCAGTTCTCCGCTATCCTCTGCCAAGTCACCTCGAGTTGACAAGTCGGGCGTTCCACTACAGGTGGTGATATCCTCTAGACCCGCGAAATTACATGACCTACGAAGTTTTATGTGAAAGCCCAACCGGTCTGTAAAACTGTACGGGCTGGTTAACAATCAGTAGACTACTTTGTGCCAATATTCATCAGTGCACTATCTACTTTGTCCTGAATTTCACCCAACTCCTTGCCCTTCGTTGCAACAGCGTATCCAAGACCAACTACACCACCTACCATGAGCATTTGAGATGCAAACAACTTGAAGCCGTTCGACCTCCGCTTCTTGGAGTCTTTGACAGGTTCCTGTTTAGCAGGCTCTTGTTTGGCTGGTTCCTTGCTCTTGCTCTCAACCTTGACTGGCTCGGGCTTGGCTACAGGTGGTGGTGTACTCTTGACTGGTGGCTCGACTGGTGATGAAAACAGTGAAGCCTTTGGCTGGGCAGGTGGTGGAGCAGGAGCAGGCGGAGCTGGCACTTCCTTCTTCTCCTCTACCTTTTCAGCCTGAAAAGCAAAAAAGAATGACGGAAACAGCACCACCCAAATATTCATGACCATTTCAAGGACTCCTTTTTACCCTCCATAGATGCAAATGGGACAGAACACAGACGATCTCATACATCATATGTGTTCCTGAATATCATGTCATATGTACACTGAGATAACTGGTACAGTAAAACCATTTCCTTGAACAATGCCCCCTCTGGGAGAACAATGAACTGCACAACTAGACTGTCTGCATGCAACAATGAGAAGTAGTGTTGTTGTTGATGACACTATGCCAGTTCTTCAATTCTCTCCAAACACGCTGCTGAAGCAGAGCTCTCGTCAATGTCTCCGGCAAAACAGTAGATAACCCAAGCTCGAACAAAGTCCTACAATTCATGTTAGTAAACCCGGCGCGTAGTAATTGTAGAATAAATATGGTGATTTTATCAGTATGGTTCTGTGCTGTAATCTTTGTTGTGTACACTCCTAATAGAGTTACACACAATCTCAGTCGATGAATTGTTACTCTGAAGTTAAAACAAATTTAGGCCACAAAGAAGAACCTTCTACAAACCGTACATTAAAAATCATGACATGATTCACACCAAATGATTGGCAACGTCGAATATTCAGATATCAAGCAGAGTACTGTGACCCATTCCACCAAAACTAGACAGATGACTGAATGAATTTCTTAATGGAGCAAACATGCCAATCAACCAGCTCGTGGTGAGGCTCAAGAGTAGTCAGTATTATGCATTGAAGGAGAATCAGGTGCCTTTGATAAGTGATTTTGCTGCATCAGACAGGTGTCGAAGTGAAAAAACAGTACCGGAGCAGATAATTCATCCAGTCTCTCCCACCATGGCTTAGTTGGAGCTTCTGAAGCTGCCAAAGGTTTACTTTCTTCCTTGACAACTGGTGCTGGAGCAGGAGTTGGTACGGGAGATGGTTGTGGTGCTGGTTGTTCAATCTTGGGTTCTGGTGCTGAAAATGAAAATAGTTTACGAGCGGGTTCTGGTGTAGGTGCCTCAACTTTTGGAGGTTCAGGCGCAGGGCTTTCAGATTTAGGCGGCTCAGGTGCTGAGAATGAAAACAGTTTACGCTCTGCATTGGGTGGTGCTGGTGCGGGTGAAGGTTCAGGTGCTACCTCAGGTGCTGGTTCTGGAGTGGACTCAATTTTCAAGCTGAGACTGGAAATCTTGTCCAAGTAAGACCCGCTCCGCGATGTGTCGTCTTCGATCAACGTACCTTCTGCAGCAGCCTTTTCCCTCCTGCAAATTACAGTACAGTTGTTATAGAACGCGTGCCATTGCTTCAATAGCAGGTCGCAACGCAGGAGCTTACGTCTCGGCAAGTTGTGCCTTCCGGGCTTCAAGAGCACTAACTCTTTCTTGATATGAGAGCGCTACAGCTGGATCTGGAAAAGCTACTGGAAGTATTGCTAGAACAACTGCAGCGCCTATCGTGGCTATACTTCCTTCGATTTGCTTGAACCCAGTTTCAGGCTGACTAGCTGCCTGCATGCTCCGTACTCTTCCCTTCGATGTCCAAAACCCTCCAATACAACGTGGGAGTGATGAGGTCATTACAAACCAATTTAGAAAATCAAGAGCAGATGCGAGGAACTCTCAAATGCAAGGACCGGTTAGCTATTGTGCCTTTGACCCCTAATCTACTGAATAAATCTAGGTTTAAAACATAGAAGGGAAACACACGGTCTTGAACAGGAAGCCAATGTCGAAATAGCATTACATATTTAACGAGCCGAATAAATCTACTCAGTACATTATGACATTCAGGAAAAGACGAGTGAAAGTTCGGACCTTGACAGTGGATCTTGCGGGCACACGCAAAGTCCTCGTTGCACCAAAGTGGCATTGTACATTCATGATTGCAATAAGAACTATGTAAAGGCACGGCTTTGTACTCGGTTTGTCGCCAGAAGTCACGTTCTCCAAACAGCTACGGCTGTGTTAGCTGGCAACAATATCGTAGTTGACAGAAAATCTGCCTGCCAGATGTCACCACGCATCATTCGCCAGATGACGTTTTAATTGTTTAGTGGCGGTCTACGTACATATACACATCGCTATTTAGTCGCCATCTTCTGGACCCCTTAACCACAAAATGACCAGCCGGCCTGACGGATCACGAGTGCCGGCCTCAATGTTCCACCGGCACAAACCTGCACATTGAGGACTTTTCCACCAAGCGTAGTTATTTCCGCCACTCGGCCATTAGAATTGATTCACCATAAAGCAGAAGAATGAAGCTCGTGTGCTTCCGTTGGTAGCGTCCGGGAAGTCGACTGTGACAGATATGTCCCGATATCATTGAGATATGAGCCCGAATCTGTACTCACGCCGCAGGTGCTTGCGGCATGGCCCAAATTTACAGTATCTGGAGAGGTGTCTCTATGTCTAGCTCTAGCAAGTTCGCCAAAATGAGATAAAGCAAGACAAAGCGCTGAAAGTTTTTTACTCATGCAATAGCTTATTGGATAGGGAACTGATGTCGTCACCTAAGTCATTGCATTTTCAATGAACTGAGTTCGATGAAAACGAGGCGAGCTTTTGGTCTATAAAACGACGAGACAGCGAGGGTTCAACAACACGATGTAATATTAATGACGTGAGCTAACTGTGATGATAGTACTACAGTTGTCAAAATCTGTCTGCTCACAACGTACTGGAGCAAGCACAGGGCATGTACGTGTTGAGCGTTTCAAGTCTCGTCGCAGGCGCAAATGATGATCGCTGGAGATACTGGTAAACTTGTCGTTGTTAGCTCGTCACTAGCGCAGTGAGTCCTCATGTGTTCATAAGAGCTAATTTTCCATAAGGAAGGTGGCCACATTGCAGTTGCGGTGAGAAGATTGAGTACAATTCAAGCATGCTGTATCTGATCTGGCTTGACCTGAAGCTGCAACCCAATCAATGCACGTGCAGCTAGACTAACACAATTTTGCACTCAAACTCTGAGACCAAGCTGGGCTCTGGTCTTAACAGAAGTAGACACAGAGGCATGCACAACTCTCTCAGAGGTTTTTGACATGTTGGGTTGCATACTTCAATTGACCATAGAAATGATCTGAGATCGTTCCCTGAAAACATTTCCCACGTTCTCGCAGCTTGAGGTTGCGCAGCGCCCGCGCCTGAGGAAACCGGTTAGCTACAGGCGCAATGCAAATCAATTTCAGGCATCACACCAGCCAATGCGCAGTTGATTGGACGGAAATTTAAGCAAGTCTACTCACGAGACACAGATTGTGCATCTTGCTGCAACCCTATATCGATCATGCGGGCTAGAGATCCGAAAAACCGCTGGAAGAACCTATTCCCCCAAATCAAATACGAGCTTTTTTCATTGTGGTCGAAATGCACAAACCATGCCTTGTAAATATTCCTACTAGCACAGACACATTCCGCTGGGTCGCGAATCAGCCTCTCAGCTGACTTTCCTAATCTACCGTACAATTCACCACTAAACCAGTACAAAACTATACGCCCCAGAGCTCCCACTGGATGATCAAACAATACGTGCACATTCTTGTCATTGAGGGTTAACACCAGGATATCCTTCTTTTGCTGGAATTTTCTTCATCTTGCTGCTTCACTCTCCGCTTTCGAGTCCTTCTCTTCTGGTTCCATGACCATAGACCAGCCCTGTGACACCCGTACTGCACCTGATTGTGAAAAAAGCTTTAATCCATGGATGGGATCCAATTTAGGCTGTGGCAAGGCATGACATGGTGGGTTTCTAGCCCTCTGGCTGCACAAGCTCCTGGCGTGACCCCAAGCATTCACCGGAAGGTTGTTTCCTCGATCTTGTGCCATACATCTTCCAGCTGTCCTTGGAGGGTTGCATACACGTATACATTGTGTGCTAATTGAATGTTGGATGCAGAGCAGTCGCACAAGGTGCTCCTGGGAAAGCTGCCAAAACACATGGTGCTGGAGGCCTGTCAGCTGCTACATCCCAGGTCCCATGTGCAGTGCTCACCCCATCACAGCACTCTGCGTTCTGGGATGGAAAGCAAGGTAGACAACGCGTTTGACAGTTCGCTGTTGGCAACATAGTACAGATTAGGATGTTGCAATTTTAGTGTATGAAGGTAGAATCTGTTGAGCGTCCCAAACTGATCTGCATCAGACAACTTCACAGTGGACCACCATTGGAGTGGGCTTGTACATTTTGGAAACGTTGTAACCTTCAATGGACCTGTACATGCATACAGCCACAGAGAGTTTGCGCGACACCCCCCCCACCGTACAGGGCAAGTGGGACTTGATTTCAGCCAATGATAGCGAGTGTCTAGGTTCATAAAGGGGGCGACTTGATGGCCAGAGTCCACTTGTAACAATGAAATGTCGAACGCCTCCTGCATTGCCCGAGCGGCCCAACTGTAGCACCAACTTTAGCGCAAGGATCATTTTGGTTATAAGAAATTTATACTCAAATGTCGTCATTGTTCTCGTGCGACCGTCTGTTGCAGTGGTGGGAAAGCCGAGCAGGGTTGAATTGGGTCGAGGTAGACAGTATGTGCTGGCTGGTGAGTGCAGCTGCTGCAATGAATGAAGCTTTGTGTTTTGAGTGAGTAGACATAGGAGCCCCCAGCTGGCTTGGCAGATGGACCTGGGGTATGTCTGTGTCTTCTCTTATGCCTGCCGACCAGCTGCAGGGTAGCCTCTTCAAACACTGTCTCTGTTACCTGAAGTGCCTCTGCTAGGTGCCTGTACTTTGAATAGGGAGCGAGGTGGGTAACTCTGTGCTGGAGAAACTTAGAATCCATGTTAAGCAGTTCCCATCACAGTGCCAATCGAGCCTTCTGTGGCCTGTGCAGCTCCTGATCACCATTGCCAATAACTGTTTAAGGAAGAGTACTCAAGGCTCGCGAAACTAGTGCTTTACAACTTGCATCATTGCATATCTCAATTGCAAGTGTTACCATTATAGTGTTCAATTCCTGACGAGGATTTCGCTGTTATTGTCAGCGTTACATAAGAGAATTTGATCAGGCTTCGCTTGACATGTTTCCTGCAACTAGAGGAGTGGCACTTGGAGAGAGTCTCATAAGGAGAGGAAGTACCCAAGAGTAATGGGATATCCTGGAGACGACCCTCATTGACGTCAGGGACGAGTATGTGTTGGTCGTTAACAGCGGAGCTCAGGAGAGTAGCAAGGTGAGCTACGCAGGTACAGCAACAAACAGTTGTGACGAGATGAAGCGAAAGCTTCATACGCAGGAAGGTAAACAGGGGTCTAGTTTCGTGTCGGTTAGTATTGGGTCGCGCGGTAGATTAAGAAAGCCAGCAGAAACGGCGGTTTTGGGATAATTGTAACGTGCATGTGCAAGCCAGAAAGTTGACAACGCACGGTTTATGTTCCAGGAAGTAATTTCGTCTTCGACAAGGGAGAATCGACTTATCTTCCAACGGTTTTTCAGACCTCGCGCGTGTATGATCGGCCAAGCGCCAGCTGCATGTTTGAAGGTGCGATACCCAAGTCCCCCTCGCGAGGCCTCCATTGCGTGTGTTAAGCAGTGGCATCTGAGCGCAGAAAACGGAGGAAAGGCTACCCTCTTAAGCATGTTGAACACCTCATGTCAACTTCAAATATAAGGTATGCGGGAATACCATTAATGTTGCAGAAAATGACACTCCCGGCCCTCTGTAAAGCCAAGATCGAACGATTTCAAGACCACAACCCGTGGTCTTTTAACGTAACGACGTTGTGTACGAACACGACAAGCAAGGTAAGAGAGGAAAACAAGGGAAGACAGTTGCGTAGTCAAGATGCTTACAGACGTGACAACTTAACCCCCTTTCTGCGAGTGCGCCAAAACGGACAGCGTTGCGCCAGGGGTATGCATGAAACCTTTCATGATGTCATCTAACATCCACTATCAGCCCCGACAGAGAGTTTCTAGAGTTAAGAGTTGTAACAAGATTTCTCCGAGTATGCCTACTACACAGTTGGTTGACACAGTCACTGCAAGATTCTCAAACTGTGGCCTGCGCTTCTATGCGATTTTATTCTTCTACTAGTGCGGAACGGACTTCATGACCCAGTGCCTTGCTTCTGGTGCGTCAAAAAATTGTACAGGGAACCATACACGCCATAAAAACCTCTTTCTTCAACTCCGCAACATCAGAACTTCAACTTCAAATCATCAAGAACAAATTCGACGATGAGGACAAGATTCATTAACGTTTCATCTTAAGAACAGCTTCAGATTGACCTTGACATATCATTTTCGCATCTAGCCAGTCTTTCTCAGAAGGCAACTAAGGTTGCAATCTTGAGCTGCTTGACTCAATTTTCCAACACAGGCTGTGTGATTCGCATGGTGCATCAGTGTCGTCCTACATCATTAGCTTCTTCGATATCTTAACCTGAACGTGCTTCATCAATGTGAAAACTCGTTAGGGAAGAACACATCTGCCTGCCTGCTGAATCACACAGTAATGCCTGATGGTCAACAAAGAAAATCACAGAAAACGCACTGAACATGCAGAAGTGGAGAATATTCATGCATGCAATGGCAAACTTTATATCCCAGTTAAGGACTTCCCAACAACGGGGGGTTAACAATCAAGTATGCCCATCGACAATATTGCCCATTCCAGCACATCCCCTCATTCAGATTCTCCATCATAGCCCCTCGCAGGTCGGTCAGTGGGAGGATCTAGTGAATCGCCGCGATCATCCCGGTCTACAGAGTCGCGGTCGCGACCGCGTGGAGAGTCATAATCTATTCGGTCTCTGTCGCCTCGGCCTACATCATTACCCATAGGAGAGGGTGAGCGACCCTTCCCAGGTGGTGACAGATCGCGTGGCGGCGGGCTTCGGTCTTCGCCATTACGTCGTGCACCGCCCCTCATGCCACCTGCTGAATCGAAGTCACGCCTATCGTCCTCCATGACTCGACTACCGCCGCGTCTATCACGCTCGTATCCACGATCATCGTAACCGCCCCTCCTGTCATCGTAACCGCGTCTATCATCGTATCCCCCTCGACGGTCGTCTAAGCCCCGATCACGATCTCTACGGTCATCGTATCCCCCTCGCCTATCGTCATAGCCACCTCTTCTATCTCCCCTATAATCATCATACCCTCGCCTATCGTCATATCGCCCGTACCCACCACGGTCATCGTAACCTCCCCTTCTATCATCATATCGACCCCCCCGTCTATCATCGTAGCCACCTCTCCTATCATCATACCTACCAAAACCACCCCTTCTATCATCATATCCGCCCCGTCTTTCATCCCTAAACCTGCCCCCTCTGAAATGCTCCGGTTTCTTCCGAGTTTCTTTTGCTATGTTCACACTGATCTGCATACAGAAAAAGTGTAAGATATGCTTGGAACTTTGCAAGGCGTATCTGCTGCAGTTACGAAAGAGTGAAACCTTATGTGTCAGAAATGCCGGGCCATGACCGAACGCTGGTGTACAGATGATACAAGTCGTCAATCAGTTTCAGCGGAAACAGAGAAACTAGCGAGGGAAAATCCATACAAGCTCGCCATTTATGTTTGCTCAGTTAGATAACGTGCTCCGAAGCAACACAGAAGATGGCACCCATACCGCCTGGCCTTCGATCTCCAAGCCTTCCATACCATCACGAGCATCCTCGCAAGCAGCTGCTTCTTGAAACTCGATAAATGCCAGCCCTTTAGGACGCTTAGAATGAAAGTCCTTCGGAATGTACACGTCTCGGACTTCGCCATACTTCTCAGCTTCCATTCTCAAATCTTCTGCCCTTCAGAAACACCAGCGATAACTTGATCTTGAATTTTAATATTTGACATTCAGCCTTGGGAAGCTTCATATTGTTACGTATATGATAGCTTTCCGAGGATGGGTCGGCGTCAGCTCTTCTTTCCATACCTGACATACTCGCTCAGATGGCGAACCATCAAACTCCTTCCAAGCTCTGACATATTCTTCTTGTTCCCGTTTGGAGTTTGGGAACACCCAGTACTTGAGAGATCAACCGGCACTCTTACTTGACGCCTGAGTTAAAGACAGTGATCACAAATATTCAGCGTACACGTAGAATATAGCTCAGCTGAAAAAATATTGTATTACTGCAAGTGGAGTTGATTCTTTACAATTCACAGCGCAAAATAAGGATACGAAGAAGTCTCTTGGAAACGACTTATCGTCCAATTGTTCGGCCAACGCGTGGAGGCGAAACAACCTTGGAAGCAGTAAAATCCCGTATGAAGCCCATATTACAGTCAGTGTTCACTTGAAATGTAACCACTTAGATTCAAAAGGATCATCTTGCGAAGGATGCTGCGAGATGTCTGATCTTCTCGCTCTGGTGTTCACACAAACAACACTACCTTCAACACCTCATTTAATTAGCATATGATTACAGCATATCACAGAAAGCATGCTGGACTGATTTTAAACGCAAGCAGTTCACTCATCGCTTATTGTGCTCCCAGGTATCAAGCTATCACAACTTGAGTGGACCCCAATTTCCTCACAAACGCGAGATTCCAAGTTACAAACCTCAAATACTCAACAGCTGAATTCCAGCTAATCCAGGTGCTCACCAGGAAATCGGTAGAACGCAGGATGTATTCCCCTCCTTGCTCTCATACCAATCTGACAACAGGCACAATCCAACCGTCAGACATCACTGCGACTGGTTACATGAAACTGCTGACCCAAGGAAATGACCACGCCGGAATGTAAACTATCCAGGCAAAAATGTACGAGCAAAATGACACATGATTCATCCATTGTAAATCAATCATAGTCCAGTCTTGCTTCAGGTCATCTGGTGTTGAATCCAAGAGGTTTTGAGCCATTGCTATTGCCCATGGGTTTATAGAAAACCATCCAATTAATCCCAGTACTTGGATCAAGCCAGCTTTTCTTGTCTCCAAACTAAGTAGCAAAATGGGTGCCATGCACATGAGTGAGAAGTATACATCAGCCCTGCATGCTTTTGCATTCTTCAAAGATTCAGCAGGCTAACTGGATGGCCCCATGCAGATATTGAATACAGGCTTGGTATCACCAGAAGCAAGGTAGATTGCGTGTTCGCGCAACATAATGCATGTAAACATAGGGCCATGGAAGACAATTACAGAGATGATTATACCAGTTCACAAACATCCAGCCAGCCATGAGAAGCACTGTTGTCATAAGGTGTACTGCTCTCTCATTCTGAATGAAGTCATTTGATCTTATGCGGCCGCTTGAAAAGGTTGAGGATATCAGCACTGCCATTAAGCCTGAGCCTGACAACAAAAAGGAAGAAATGACAGCAGGACCGTATTGCAATACCTGCCAAACTTGAGAACCTGAATCCATGTTAGAAGTTTATATTCAGAGTTGGAATGAGGCCATGTAACAAGGAATGGAAGCCACAATCAAACTTGCAGTAATGCTGGGCATTATTGGGTCGAGTCAACCAGTAATTTGAAGCATAATCAGTAACAAGTGTGCAGACTGGTCTAGTCACTACAGGAAAAGCATGCTCCAAAGAGAGAACATTGGCCGGCAGAGAGGGCATGGCCAACTTGACCTAACTAGACAAACAGACGATAACAAATATGTGCAACTATCAACCTTGTACAGTGATAAGCATAGCTTCCAGATACCACCTTGACTCAAAAGGGAAATGGAATGAAGCAAACAAAGTCTGCAATGAAGACGACAACGCTTCAGGCCATCTTGCACCCTCAAAAAATAGGGAGCCAATTGGACATTTAGATTAATTGTACGTGTAACCATATAGTGTGGAGCGTCAATACTGAGCCAACACTTCATGCTGCTGTGTAACTGCACTACTAGCAGCCCAAACGGTTCCTGTTGAGACAAGCTCTCGGTTCAGCATGCTGTCCATAACTGATGCAGTGCATGCACTCCAAAGTAGTTATACTAAGACAGGGAACTGCTCCAGTGCACTAATCACGCATCACAAGAAATTCTAAAGGTAGTTAGAACAAGGCCATAGGCTAGGCTTCAGATAAAGGCAGGTGATAGCCAGTTTGCGCGCAACCACAAGTATGACAGTGAAGTCAAGGTGTACAGTCTGTGTACTGCGCAAAATGTCATGATACACAGTATACACAGAAGAAGTTCTCAGAACAAGTGAATACCAGAGTCGCATAAAGGGACAGCGTTGGCCATGGCTTGGAGTAAGCTGGTTCCTGTTTAGGTACATATAGAATGCCACAGAAACACATAGACGATCTTGGAATATGCAGGGGCAACTCTAAATGAAAATAGCTGAGAGTTTAGGATCATACTCACACCATCACTTCTACAAGACTTTGACCCACTACTGAACATTCAGATAAAAAGAGTACAGACCAAAAGCAATGCTGCTTCTTCTGCTTGAAGAATCATTTAATTTTGGTCTTGCATTGCTCAGCTGAACACAACAAAGTTAAAATGCGCAGAGCTGACAAGGGAAGGAACTGTGTCAGGTGCCTTCATAACGATGGCTGGAAGACACGATGAGTGCCCAAGTCGAAGGAACAATTAGCGACACAAGACAAGTGTTGCCAATCAAGAATCTGATGAATAGATTCGCGCAGAACTGGTTGATACATCAAGTTAAGTCAATCCTTCTGGATCCTGTGATATACCTGGTTATGGGCTGTGTAATCTGCTCTTTGAAACAAGAGTGCTGCACAGTTGAAGGGACTGGTACCCTTCTGCGAATCGGATTTTTTCAAAGGAACTACTGCTACATTATTCCTCCATACACCCTGAAGGGCCCAAGCAACGTAGATCAATTCTCCACACCATAAGAAGAAAGGTGAGCTAACCGTCACTGCTGAGCCATGGTTATGAGACCAGTATGAATAAAATGTTGCAAAATTTGCTGCGATAAATTCGTCCATACCTGACGATGGAGCAATAATGAGCCAGTGAAGCAGGAGGCCAAGGATAGCATATACAAGGTGCAGAGCGAGGACACGGCTACATGCTTGTGCTAATGCTGGCCATCCTCCAATGATAGTGATGGGTAATACTGCAGACTGGGGGTACGTCTTCAACTCCTCCGTGCCTCCTTTTGATGCCTTCATGTCCAAATGAGCGATGCCGGGCATGATGAGGCTCACAGCCAGCAAGAAAAGCCCCACCAGCATGAGTGTGGGCGGGATAACATAGGTTTCAATTGTGATGAAGTGGGATACACTTGGCTGCAAGTACATGAAATAAGAGTGGTGCAAGCGCTCCAGCAAGTTGTTGCTGCAGTGTAGGATTCCCTCAATTGCTGCCGAAACGTCCTGAATTAGGCCAACAGTCACATCACCCTCCGAATCTTGGTGATCTCCCTGCACTATTGTGCACATCTTCACCATAACTCTGGAAAAGAATGTTTGTTCATCTATTCATCTATACTCCAATTAGTTTGCAGTATGGGTTTGGTCGATCATGATTCCATGTGTGCTAGAAGTCTTGTGATTGATTGACAACAAGTTGGCACAGGAGTTGACATAGCTTGTATGTGAGCTCACCAGGCCAACGCGAGCTGTCACAGCATCAACAGCATAATCCTTAAATGGTGCATGCGCACCATCAGGATGTCCTCCAACTTGCATGGTTAAGAAGGATACCATGCCAGCAAGAGTTCGACCATAGTCTTGCAGTGCTGGATCATCAGGTAGTTGTTTCAGCACACTCTGAACAATATCCAGAAAAAAAGACTTCCGTCTTGGAAGCCTGGCAACTGCTCTTGCAGATCGAACAAAGAAATACCTCACAAGCATAAAAAAGTCCAGCTTCGGGAGCAGTCCCTGGAAACCCATGCCAGACACTTCAAGATTGTTCAGTGCTGGCACGCCCTTCGGCTCTAAATTTCGAGCTTCTAGCACTAGCGCCTGAATGTCAAGTACGAGTTGGTGATAGTGCTCAGATGACAGCCTAAACTCCGCATGGATTGGGATACCATCCCCCTATTGAAGTACCTGTTGCAGCTGACCAACCTGAGCATCTCCTGATTGTAACCCGCTGATCTCTGTATATCCTCTGACACTTTCTATCCATGCCCGAGTACTGCGTATCAAGCCGCACGACGCATCGGGGAGAACCCAGAAAACGTTTCGTGCCAGCCAGGGCACGTTTTCCAAGTACTTTGATACAGTGATGCCAGCAGATAACACCATAGTCCTGGCATTCTGCGATTGATCCCAACATAGTTCACCGCGGTTTACATACTGCTCCGAACATGGTTTCCCTAGTGGAGTAACCAACGCTATGCTCTCCGTACCGTCACCGCGAGGAGTTGGAATCATAACGTAGTAGTTTGTGCATGTATAATTATTAAAGTGGTCGAAAAATTCTTGCTTCTTAGCTGTGAGCCCGTGTGCACTGAGAAGGTGACCAAGGTCCTGTCTATACGACTTCTGTCTCATGTCCATGATGACAGCACTGATCCATTCTTTCGGCATGTGAGACCTGAGAACACAGGGACACTGATTGCAAGTCAACCCATACCGTACAGCGAGTTCATATCGCGCCTGCTCTGAGGACATGTTCGTACCGTATCGCTGGAAGTGTAGTCGAAACGAGCAAAGAGTTTTCATCGAAGAAGTTATTTCTGCGGGCTAGTGGTAGCGCAAGTATTCCGATGTAGCCCGCAGCAATGAGCAAGAGGCTCACATGCTTGGCTTTGCGGACTCCCCGGATCAACAGCCACCTGATTACATCTCGACCAGACATTGCGAACGCTTTTCAGTTTATGAAACTTTTGACTGCTGCTCTGATTGTGGTTGCCCTTGAACTACAAAGTGGACGGGCGGTAGTGGTACTTCTCGTCAAACAAGATTCCAAGTTTTCATGTGATGGGTCTAACAACTCAGGGACAGCGTTCAAGCATTTCCTGAAAGCGCTTTGAATAAAAGGTTAGACACATCTGAGGAGGAGGCAAGATGTGAGCAGTTGCGTACAAACAAGGCGTGACCGCCCAAATACCGCTCTAACACGTCACTGCGAGTGAGACGTAAGCTGACCGCTGTTGTACTGGAACGCCCGCTCAATCTATATGTTGACTAACTGCGTGAGGTCTACCTCTGCAAAACTGAATACCTGCCGTTTCGATTGCTTGAAATTCCCTAAAACCGTCATGCAACATATAATGCCACCAGCGTTAGGTGATAACTATTTTATGCACTAAACACTCACCAAGCGCAAGCATCTGCCACTCAACGTACCAGGCGGTTCTACACGGCAGGCACGTTCTCGTAGATATTCCTCTTCGCAGATAGTTCGTGATTGCAATACTCATCATGCCTATAGAAGGTTATGGCTCGACGAAAATAAGTAATGTAACCTGTTCGCTAGGGGTAGCACAAGGTGACCGCGCACTTCCACTTAGCAACGGATTTGATAGCTCGCGGATCAGGTTATGTAAGGGGAAAACAGCATAGCAATCGCTAAATTAATGTTGTCAAGAAGGAGATAAAAGTCATCAGAACCTGAGGTTCAATTTCCTGCGAAAGAAGGGCCAGAGAAAAGATGAACGCAAGCCTGTGCGCACAATGAGTGACAGTAACAACTTGTATTAAGGGCCCAAACAAAATTCCATAACACTGATGAGCGCCTACTGAGGCAGATACCGTAGTACAGTTTGAACAAAGACCGAGTTTGAAATAGTCAAGTTTGAATTCTGCCCCCCAATGGCACAATCACTTCAGAAGGGCTACATGTATTTGATGCCAAAACGCATGGTAAGGAATATTGTAGGAGTTGATGATTTCGGCATTTGTACCATGAGTTCGACATATGTCGACATGGAATCCATGCATGTCGGCTTCATAAGCGATATGAGCCACAAATAAGCTCTGCTTGAACCGAACAGATGAAACGAGTTGAGGTGAAGGAGAATAGCACGAGCTCGCAGTTTGGCGTTGATAATGAAAAATTGGAGGTAAGTGTGTCAGCAGTTTTTGTTGAAAGGCGCACAGTTAGCGAGAGAGAGAGAGAGAGAGTGTGTGTGTGTGTGTGTGTGTGTGTGTGCGTGTGTTAGGCAAATCAAAGAGTTCAAATCACAAACAAGAAGGCAGCCACCAGATGCCAATGCTTAGACTTACTCGTAATTTTACTAAAGCTCCCATTCCGAGTGCTGCAAACAATCTAGTTTTTAGCAGTAGAGTTCAGCACTATGGGCGCCCGCATTTAACAATGCGCGCAGAACCTGACGAGGCTAAGGCGCAAGCTGCTGTTGATACTGCTGCGCCAACTGGCCCAGATAATGAAGTTGCGGCACAAACCCAGAAATCTACCACAGAAGCTTTGGGATCTACAGAACAGGCGTGCTCATGCTTCCTGGATCTAACTTGTTTCACGAAAGCATTCGTATCATTTACGAAGTGTTGGAAGGTTCTCGTTAATTTGAATGTACCTTTCTTGCCATTTCTTTCTTCCACAAGAAGTTCTATATTTCGTGATGTTACTGCTGTTCCACCGGTCCTACTAGAGATTGGCAAGCTGCGAAGCACGGTGGTCTCCGCTTATGGTGGTCTCCCGGTGAGCACGCGTATGAAGTGTCACCCTCAACGATATTTAGATTCAACGTGGCATAAAATGGTGCTAGAGTGGTTTGAGGCCCTAAACAGGGACGCTAAGTACCAGGGATAAGCACTCATCGTGTTATCCAGTTGCAGGAGTACGAACTAAAAGTAGTGGGACAAGTATTGAAAATTCCAGAGGGAACACTTGGATCAATTGCAGGCGCATCACCGGGAATTCTCTTGAGAGCACTTTCAGGTAAGCCACGCGAACCGCAACCTTCCAGTTCTGCAACACATGGCATACTTTGGCTAGACTGCCAATCTTTGCAACGATATTGGTTTGTAATGCAAATGAATATAACGTTTATCTAAGCTGTGTTCGCTATTTATGTGAATATGTCGAGACGCATCTTTATGACCTGTTTCTCTTCTTGCTGTGCCATCATAGAAGATCACGATTGGTACACGAGCACAAGTAGCCATGTGAATATAGTTAAAGTAAGACATACTTTCTTCTACGCCTTCTTCGAGAAGAACCTTCGCTGGTGTGCAGGAGCCTTGGTATCGGGATACAGTGTTTCTCTCGAGGATGACAAGGATGCCTCTGGCTACATCTTTATTCGTGGAGGCGGCAAATACTTGAAGGAGTCTTCGGTTTGCTTCCCCTCACTTGCTTCAACTCATTCTTAGATTTGAGAACGTGAGAAACACACAGGCTCATCGTATTTATATCTCGACAAGTAAACGACCACTCTACAGTAGTGACTGGATGCTTGCCATTGCTGCACATGAGAGCTTAAGACTTCAAGCAGGCATTGCCAGAGCATTAATACGACTTATCATGGATACACATCTTCTGTGTAAAGTAGGCGATGAGCAGTAGTACACTGAGCGTGCAGTGCTATTCGACGTCGCGCTGCGACTGAAAATCAGAGAGGTTGCTGGCACTATCAACGCAGAAAGCTTAGTAAGTCTCGTAACGGATGAGATCTTATCATTATACGTCAGTATTCAGCAGCTTTTCTTCGCCAACTGTAATCTATTGAGCCCGAAGTCGATAGGTATACTGATTGTCCGACGCGAGGACCGTTGAGGTCCTTCAGTCGGTCCATTTTTATGTTAGATCAGTCTAGAGGATTTTGGGATCAAATGCCGAACTATTTCAACCATAAGGAGCCACATTGATATCTTCTCCCAAACTCGCCATTTGAACGTGAGACACTATGCGAGCGAAATGTAGAAGTAATAAGTCCACAGCGGCATTGATTTCCACTAACGTTCCAGTTGTACCACACAGAGTACAGAGGATATTATCAGAGCGCACGTGACGGGCACCACACATGTGCACTCAAGTATTGAAATTTGTTGTAGCACTGTTTGATACAGGATAAGCACATCAACTTCTCTATCATTATTGTATCTGTGTGTGTGTGTGCGAGGGAGGGGGGGATCTATAATTGAAATTCAAAGCAACACACAAGTATAAGAACACAGGAAGAGCTCCCTGCAGGGCCCTGGTTGTATTCATGGTCAATGCAATCAGATACTCTGGAAGGGAAAACATACCACAAGTAAGGAAATGTCTATGTTAAGATAACAGAAGTCTTCGCGTCAGAACAGCTGTCTTATCTGTCAATTAATACCTGTGGCACACCTATGAATAATAGCCGGCTCAATAATAGCCCGCATTGAGACCACAGAGAGGCCTGGCCTAGTGTTAGCCCCAGGTAACCACTCATACCCTTGTCCATAGAGAATACTCAGAGCAAAATTGGTATTGGGTCAATCACAGCCCATACTAGTCTAGGAATAATGCATCTGCTCCATGAAATCAAAACACTTTGAGATTTGGGTACTGCAATCCAGCAACACGTTTGTTTGTTCCCTGCTGTTCCACGGCAAGTCGTTTAATGACTTGAAAGAGGAGTATAGTTTGCTGCTGCCTGGCAGACGTTGCCCAGGCATTCTGAATAGAAGGGCAGAGGATATCATGATAAGCGTGGCCTGCATGAGTGACAAGACAACGCCTCAACAAGCTTCTTGAATCCGGATGAGTCAACTTAGTTCTGGTATGCATGTGCAGAACGTCGCGTCTTTCCCGCGGCCAGAGCAGCCTCTAGTTCTGTACGAGTTCGACTCTTGTCCTTTCTGCAAGAAGGTTCGTGAAATGGTGACGTACTTGGACCTCGACGTCCTGTATCGACCGTGCCCCCGAAACGGTCCGACGTTTCGGCCGGAAGCTGTTGAAAAGGGCGGCAAGGCCCAGTTTCCGTACCTGATAGACCCGAATACCGGCACAGAAATGTACGAGTCTGATGATATCATCAAGTACCTCGCAGACACTTACGGTGACGGAACTATACCTCAGGCTCTAAATCTTGGCGCCCTCACCACAATCACGTGCGGCCTGTCAACCCTAGGCAGGTGTGTGTCCACTCTCCTCTTTTGCTACGCATGCCAGGTGCTGCGATGTTAGTAATTACCACAAGACTGACAGGGAGCAGCTGGGGATATTGGTCTCATGCGGTAACTCGAGGAGATTTCGAAATTCTGAGTTGGATTTTATGTTTTGGTGTTGAATTCAGGATTGGGAAAGGTGGCTCTTATAAGCCTGCCATTATGCCAGAGAAACCGCTCGTTCTGTGGGGGTATGAGGCTTCCCCATATACAAGGGTAGTTAAGGAGTGCTTGTCAACGCTAGAAATCCCGCATCTCATGAAATCAACAGGGCGCGGTTCCCCTAAGAGGCAAGCCATGTTTGAAAAATATGGAAAGTTCCAATCCCCACTGCTGGAGGTGCGTGACTAGTGCAGCTGCGGTTCTTTCAGTGACCATTCTTTCACAACGCTGGGTCACCAAGCTCAACTCTTAAAACGAATGTTTGTTTTTGGTGCAGGATCCCAACACTGGGGAGGCTTTCTTTGAGTCTAACGAAATCATTGCACACATCGAGAAAATTTACATGAAGCCAGAAGCATGATCAGCTGTACCTCCGTTGCGCTGTTGCGGCACTGAAAAAAGCATTTCAACTCATTATATGCTGCAAGACACGTTCTACAACATATTTTGTGTGCTTGGTTTTCTATCATGAAGAATGTGCGGACCGTAAAAAGCCAGGCACTTGTGAGAAATCAGTAACATACACTCGCTTTCGTCTTCCGCCCCTAGCAAGCTGTCTTTCATTTTCTACATGAATGCGTGTACTTCAAGCATGAATTTCAATCTTCCTGTGTAACACCAGCCTTTCGATTTGAACACTTTATCTGTTGTATTGATTAGTGACCAAGAACGAATGCCTCTTACAAGCGAAAATATTACGTTCTACTAGTACACAAATTACTGGTAACGGTTCAAAGCTAGATATTTTGTGCTGTAGGTTAAGCTTGCCGGTTCAATGTAAGCTCCTTGCATTGTTACATTTGTGCACATGACCGTAGGTATCAAAATGTCAAGGACTTAAGATTAGAATTGTTCTAAACAACATTCGCAGCTGGCATTTGACCAGGACGATAACCGCACTATTTCAGTATGGGCGGCCCATCACTTGCCAGTGTCGTCACTTGTTCCACAGTCAGTTGTTAGACATGCACGAAACCAAAAACGGCGAGTTCCACTCAGCTATGTTGTAAGAGTGATGAGGCCGTAGTTACTCACATTCACTCCGTATTGAAGAGCTTAGCACCAGGAACTCAGTTACAAGGTCGTCCCGCACCGAACGAAAGGAATACTTGCTCGTTATCACTCGGCAATGGCGTGCATCACCTCATATGGTAAATAAACAGGACTGTGCTTGAAGGCAGACCAATGGCAATGATGATAAGCGACTAGAATCATCACTGATGTCCGCTTGTATGGACCTGGCGCCATGCTGAACGTAAATACCCATCCAACTTACTTCTACCACTCTTCACAACATTTTGAGTGCCAGCCTACTTGGAAAGTTTCTTGACTTCTTTCTCGACAGCTGCATCTATATCGGTTGATCCAACTCTGTAAAGAGTATAGCTGTATGTTCCGATAGCTGCCGCTGACAAACCTAACGCGACAGCCAGGTTAAGAAAGGTAGTTCTTGTTGAGGGAGCTAAAGACATTGGTACCACAGAAACAGGCCTGCTGAACCTTTCCATATAAGAGAAAAGTTCAAGAGTGTACACTAGCGCAGATTCAGAGAATACTGTCTGTCAATTGGCACATTTCTCGTTCATAAAAAGTCGCATCATGTCAATATTCGTGATGTTCCAGTACACTCGCCATGTAGATTTTCCGCATGGCTATGCACCGCTCGCCACATATTGTGGCATTGACCGTCACTGAGGGAATCTGCAAAGCGAATACTCTTCACATGAAACTAGCTTACTCCCACCTCTGAGTGGTAACTCACTCTATATTTACCGTGTGCGTATCGGTACAGGCGAGGCAAACACAGAATATTCACGTAAAGAACCTTTGTCTACTTCTCTAAGTAGAGACCTGTGTCTACAACTACAGAAAATCATAAGTCCTTCCAAAGGAACTTGTGTAAGAAGCCCTATCCCACCATGAAAGCAGGGATACGTCTTGTAAACGTAACAGCAACGTAATCCAGGAAAATTACAATGGTTACTGGTGTTGTAATGTGTCGCATCAACATTTTTGTAACACAGGCCAAAATCCTAATCACGTTTGTGCAAGTTCGTTGCAATGTTACGTTAAGGAAATCTAAAAACTTCTCGATGAAGAGTAACTTGTTAGATGAACTGTAGAGAGTAGAGCTGCATATCGTCCACACTCGCATACAAGATTCTAAAACAGGACAATGTTCGCCCACATCCCAAGCAACGTTCCTTAACCGAAAAGCTAATTCTAGTACATATCGCCGTAACCGCCACCAGGCATCGCTGGTGCCTTGGCAGCTTCTTCAGCCGGAGCGTCTACCACGATACACTCGGATGTTGTGATGAGCGAGCTCACTGATGCGGCGTCAACTAGAGCAGTCCGAACCACCTTCAAAGGATCAATAATCCCTGCAGAAAAGGCTTCGTTATATCCAGCCGCGGGGCAGAATTTATTCAAATGCGGTTGCATAAGAAAACAAAAAGCGCACCAGCTTCGACCATGTTGCAGAAGTTACCCTTCGCAGCATCGAAGCCATGATTGGGATCGTCGTGTTCGAGAAGCTTGCCCACGATCACAGCTCCTTCGTGGCCTGCATTCTTGCAGATTGTTTTAGCCGGCATCTGAACTGCGCGCATGACGATTTCCACACCCACTCTCTGATCCAAGTTTGGCATGCCATCCCTCAACGCATCGAGTGATCGTGAAGCATGCAGGAGCGCTGCACCACCCCCGGGTACAATGCCTTCGTCCACTGCTGCCTTGGTAGCGTTAAGAGCATCAGTGACCCGGTCTTTGCGCTCACCTACCTCAACCTGCACAGGTACATTCAAATTGCACGAGGTCAATGTGAAACAAGCCTGGATTGGACCAAGCTAAACGATGTCTTCACGTGGAAGGTAAAATGAGATATGTAAGCGCATTTTTCAATGAACATATGCGTTCTTCCATTGATGAATATCTGAAAGTATCCAATGTGCCTGAACACACGCTGTGGCAACCATGTGATTTGCTGCAACCACAGGCAAGAGCTTCAAGGCTGGAATAGCCCTGAAAGTACATCCCAACGCTTCTAGTAGATTTTGATAGTGTAAGTTAATTTGAGCTCATGAAGATTTGCACGAGCTGAAATTGCACCCAGCCTGTGCTGACACCTTCCCTGCAAGGAACGCTTGCTGGCTCCAGTCGTCAATGAATGCACAAGGTCAGGGGGACTGAATAACAGTATTGTGAATGTCAAGGGCCTGAGCCCTGAAGCTCACATCATGGGACTAGAGAGAACACTAGTGCTAATAAATAGTGCTTTCGAGCCAAGCACCTGAATGAAGAGGCGGGAATAAGTGAACTATCAGGTCAACATATGAGAGAGACATTTAGAGCAGGGCCCCTTGTGAAAGCCGGCCTCAGGAAACAAATGTTGGTCAATGTTCAGGGACAACCTGAACAATAGGATTTGGAATCTGATTTGTAAACAGCTTTGTACGTGTATGTCATGATGGTGGAATGTTTCCTTCGCCCTTAGTTTTTAGTACTTAGTGGCCAATGTTGGAATTATCTGTTTTGCTGGTTTGTCACAGATACGTCTACGAAGCAGTACCAGTGCACATGAAAGCATAGCTTGCAGAGCAGGGCCTGGGCTGGGGGCAACTGGAGAGATTGAGAGCGGGGATGGGGTTCTGGATTAAAGCAATCTCCTGGCAACGCACCTCAGAGGCACCGCCGATCTTGAGAACAGCGACACCACCAGATAGTTTGGCTAAACGCTCTTGAAGCTTGTCACGGTCATAATCTGAGGTAGTGGTAGACGCAGCCAGGCGAATCTGATCACAGCGCTCCTGGATGCTGGTCTTGTCGCCGCTGCCGTCGAGAATGATGGTATCATCCTTGGTGATTGTAACCTGAAATGCGAGAACCCAATCGTCACCATGGACGAAGAGAGCAGAACGTGAAACATATAGCCTATTGAGCAGACGGGAGTACGCCTTACCTTCTTTGCAGTTCCTAGAGACGACAGCTCGGTTGTTTCGAGCTTCATGCCAAGCTCCTCTGAGATGACCTGGCCACCAGTGAGGACAGCAATGTCTTGCAAGCTGGCCTTACGGTTCTCGCCAAATCCAGGCGCTTTCACAGCGGCCATCTTCAGGCCGCCACGTAGCTTGTTGAGAATAAGAGTCGCCAGTGGCTCCCCTTCGATGTCTTCTGCGATAATGAGCAACGGCCTCTGGCTCTGAACCGCCTTCTCCAGCAAAGGCATGAATGACTGCAGGCTAGATATCTTCTTGTCGTAAATCAAAATCAACGGCCTCTCGTACTCCACCTTCATTGCCTTATTGTCGGTCACGAAGTATGGCGAGATGTACCCGCGGTCGAATTTCATGCCCTCAACGACTTCGAGCTCGTTTTCTAGCGTTTTCCCGTCAGAAACGGTGATGACGCCTTCCTTGCCGACCTTCTCCATCGCAGTTGCGATAAGCTGGCCGATTTCTTTATCCCCGTTTGCAGAAATGGTGCCGACCTGAACCAGTGCGTTCACAGCTCCCACCAAATGCTTCCAAGTTGGGTTCAAAACTACGAATTGTTGTGCAGCTATGAAAGCAATTTGATCCAGGGAAATTACCTGTGCAATCTCTTCTGCTGTAGAAATGTTGGTAGCACGATCCTTCAGGTTTTCAACAATGTTGCTGACGGCAGCATCTATACCCCGTTTCAAGTCCATGGGGTTCATCCCTGCTGCTACACTCTTCAGCCCTTCCTTCAGGATTGCACGAGTGAGAAGAGTTGCTGTGGTTGTTCCGTCTCCCGCGACGTCATTCGTTGTGCTTGCTACGCTCTTGATCAAGGATGCCCCAAGATTCTTGGGCTTGTCCTTGAACTCGATGGATTTCGCAACAGTCACACCGTCTTTCGTGATTTTCGGACCACCGAATGATTGCTCTATCATAACATTTCTACCTTTTGGTCCCAAAGTAACCTCTACAGCGTCCGCTAGCGCATCTACTCCTGCCATGATGGCCGTGCGCCCCTCTGTGCCAAATCTGCATTCCTTTGCGGCATAGTGCCTAACTGCTGTTTGAGAAAACACCTGCAGAGTTTTTTCAGGTTTGATACTTCCCCATTCATAGGATACTCGCAAACGCTTGATGGACGAGGGAAAAGGTACGAGAGTCAATTCTAGCTCAGAGAAGAACAATGCTCGAGGGCTGAACCGTGTGCTACATAACAGGAGTACGGAAGCTCTTTCTCAAGTCTATTCAACTTCTTGGAGCATATGTTAACATATTCGTGCAAGTGCTCAGAATATACATCCCACGGACCGGTCACCGGCATCGGTCACCACACACTCCAAAAGAGCTCTATGTACTCTCGAATCACATATCACACAAAATGTTACCGCACGACAACAATCTACGAATGATGTCCAGTTTATATAGTGCATCGCATGTAACAATCACTAACAAGTCCGTTAACGTTACGGCGGTCAGGAAAATCTTGCGGCTTTGAAAATCAGACCACCAAATCCTCCAAATACCAAAATTCGAACCAAGTTTTACATAAATGAGCTCAATATGCGATTTCGCGAATGTACTATGGGTGACAGCACACCTGCAAGCCTTGACGGGCTGCCTCGTGAAGCCTCGAGAAAGAGCGCATTTTGAAACGCTATCCCCTTACACACGCTATCCTTGATCCAAGCTTTGCGGAGTGAACCGTCGCGAAACATGTTTTGAGACATAGCTCCCCCGAATCAGTTGCTGTTCCTATCCTCACTTCCACTCAAAGCTGTAGGGCGACAACGTCGGCGAAAACATGCATGCACACGGTGAATGCGATACGAAGCTTCGCGAGATACTGGACCTCACATTCCGTGCGTAGATCGTGAACATGAACAGAGACGATTATGTACTTCATCATCAGCTGCGTTTTGTGCAAAATGAATGGTGAAAGAAGAAATACGCAAGCCATCCTTCTAACGTGCAGCAACTCTATTTTGCCTTGTTCCTCGCCGAGTAACTGTGCATTTCACATGAGCTGTACACTCAAAGCTCAGATATCCGCACCTTCTTCTTGTGACAAAGCCTTCACAGACTGTTTACTTGGGTTATTAATGAAATTTTCAAATCTCGGCCTATGAGACGATTGGACCTGAGTTCAATCACATGTTCAACGCCCAGGGAACGCTGTACTCCTTGGTGTCTTCAATCCATGCGCACTGATCACCATGAGATGCAATCTAGCAGTTGTGCATAAATGTCGTCGGTTGAAGAGAGCTGGCCTCCTTGCTCCGACCTCGGCTTGGACTGCATATCGACAGAGACTTGAAAACGCTGCAGTGCCACCCTCCAAATCCGTGCAAGAGTATGAGAACGTCTGGCATCATACCATCGAGCCCATTTTCTGACAGCACAAATGGCCTGCGAGAACAAGTGCAGCCAGAGCAGTTTGACAGTGGACGTGTGATAATTTTTTGTGGAGGGAACACGAGCAGGGTAGAAAGTTTAAATTTGAAACCTGCTGGAGGTTCAATAATTAATTCCTAGACTTTGGCATCATCCATTGGATTGATTTGTTTTGCTCACATTGGGGAAATCTAGGACACCAGCCAACCTGTTGGGCGTTCGGTCCATCTCCAACCTTACTGACTGTGAGACCAACCACTCAAATTGGTTCACCCAGAAATGAAGATACTCACAAACCACCTACGCCGATGGATAAAATTAACGCTTATTGAGACAGCTTGAACATATAACACTCAAAGATTGCAATGTAAAAGGCACTTTCCTTCATTCGAACTGCATTAGTTTGTGCTGTATTACTTGGGAGCACATTTCCTGATGATAGTAATCCCACTCAGAGTGCAGAGTAAGTTGTGTTCGAATATTTGCACAAATTTGGGGTAGATTTGGAACCAGACTTACTCCTCAAGTTTATGGTCCAAATTATGGTGGCGAGCTCTATCCACATGGTACAAGCCCAAACAGTCAAGGAAACAGGAGTGGTTTGAAATATCAAGTCACACTTATAAGCTTTACCCCTCCTGGTACAAGGTCTGATTGAATGAGGATTGCTACAAGCCATTCATATGTAAGGATCTGGAGTGTAGTGCAGCTCAGATAGTAGAAGTTCAACACTATTGTTGAAGTCGAACCACTACACAGATGTACGAACAGGTGGTGATGGATGACCCTGTCGGAGTTTTAAACAAACCTGGAGAGTCAAAATAGATGCTCCGAAGTCCTAGCAACTCAGCATGGCAAACTGATTGAGTACCTTCCAGAGTTGTCGAGAATTGCATCATATTGCAGCCTATGATCATAATTGATCTTAAACAGGTACAGAAACAGCGTGTCATTGCCTGGAACAGCAACGATGTAATTTGTGCACCCAAGGATGCGTCAGGTACATTATCTAAATACAGTACAAAATGGACACTTACTGCATCTCATCAGTATCAAGAGCCACAACGAAAATTCTTTAAGTCTAGTAAAGAAATACTGCCTGCTGGAAAACATTACCATCAGCCTGTGTTGATCGGGGGCACAGGTAATCTATTCACAAGTACGTGGTCACACCATGAGCCACTCCTACACATGTACCAATCTGAACACATGAAGTACTATCGGGCTGACCGTCTACTGGGCGGGTTGAAGTCACATCTCGCGAAAACAAACGCAGGTTAACTAACTAGCATCTATTGAACTCAAAGGTTGGTGGTGCCACTCGCCATCATAGTACCCTGGCTGGCTACCTAGCCATGCGGGAGGCCATCGCTGCGCCCCACCTGGCAAACCCTACCGCCACTAGGGTAGGTAAAATCAGTGAGTAGTCTTGTGTGAGCTCAAACAGCAGCAGCACGCTTGTAAGGGGCACCTGAACACCGACAAAAACACCTCCGACAAAAACAAACGGATTGCATGTGCAAGGCACTTGCACAACGACTTACTCACCTGGCAGAAAGCTGCAAGCATTGCAGCGGCACTGATCAGCGCATATGTGTTGACACTTGCAAGCTGAACGCTGTTAACAGCGTCTACTAGCGGGGAGTAAGGCACCAAAGACACAACGACGTCTGTGACATCGTCCGCTATTCTCCAGAACAGCGCACCTGCAGTTCATTGATAGATCAAGACAGAACACTGTAGACACAGGTCGTGATTAACAGAAACTGCAAGGGAAAATAAGACCCACCTAGTGATGCTCCAATGAATAAAGATGGAGCATAGACTCCACCAACAAGCCCGCTGCTGCGGCAGAGGGCAGTCGCAGTGATTTTGACAATGACAACAGTAGCGAGGCCACTGGATGTCCACTGAACTGTCTGCCTAGTGTCAAACTGGAACAGCGCATTCAGATTGTCGAAGCCTTGGTAAGTAATCTCTGGGAACAGGACGGCCAGGCTGCCGCAGGCGAGGCCACCCAGGACAGGAATGGCAGACCGGGGCACTCCGCCATCTCGAAGCCAGCAGAACGACTTTTCGGTCTGATCTGAAGCGAAGCTCAGAACCGCCGCCGCACAGCCGCACAGCAGTCCGGCAATAATACACATTGGTAACTCTGGCACCGATAGAGGCGCAGTGGGTGGGACTTGAAACGCCGGTTCCAATCCGAGCCCTGCTTCGGAAATCACAGATGCAGCGACACAAGCAACGAGCACCGATGCGATCACCACCCCCGTGTCTTCTTCCTTCTTGCCTTGCGCTGTGCTCAGCCCTGCTCTGAGTAAGACGGTTTCAACACTGAAAATAACCCCGCTCATCGGGGCGCCGAAACCAGCTGATACGCCAGCCCCTGCGCCTGCTGCCATCAAATCTGTCACAATATTCGCTCTCTGCACATGCTAATTGGCAACTGAAGGTGCTTGAAAGTCTTTGCTTGGTGCTGTAGCAAGATGAACTGGTGTAATGGTTGCAAGTGGTGGAGGTGCACCTGATCACGCGCAGCACAAGTTACCCTTGTTGCATTTGCCTTCCCAAGCTCAACTGAAGGCCCTTCAGGGCCTAAAGATGCCCCACTACCAAGTGTCATGCCTGCTGCAACAAGCTTGATATAGGGCCGTGCTATGTCACGGATGCCTCTCCGTTGGACAGTTCTGATTATGTTCTGCAGTCGATCCATGACTGGCTCGAAGATGTCTAGGCTCCAATAGAGTTTTTTCTTGGCAGCGGAGATGGCATGTTTTTCGTTGTCAGAGATGGGTAATAGCGCCCCTCGTTGTAGATTCTCTGCGAGATGCAGCTGAGCTGGAAGAGAGTTTGCGCTGTGCATACCAGGTTTTAGTTTCTCCGCCTGAACGCTTTTCGCATCTCCGTCGAAGCCGCCAGCCAAATGTCGCAGTGCCGCAACGGCTGCTCCGCCTACAATTTGAGGTAGGAGCAAGCAACGCCATGATGCGAACTTCGGGTCATGCACTAGCCCCTGGGGACCAAAAGCAGCTAGACGCGGAGCAGAAGACCACACAACATCGTTCTGTATGAATGCTACGAAGTCGTTGAACAGAACCACTCCAAAACCTGTCGTTATTCCTGTCGCTATTGCGAGCAGAAGGACAATGACATCGTCCGTTGCCACATCAAGCACACGTGAATCAAGTTCGTTGTTGACTTGCTCGATGTCTGTAGACTCAGAGGGGAGACACGGGTTAAGGGTGGCAGGATTTTCACTTTGGGCAAGATTGTCTTTTTTTAATGCCGCTGCTTTCAACTCAGACTTCCTGTTATAACCGGACAATACTTGCGGGAAACATGCTCGACGCACGTGTTGTCTACCAGGTGCCCAGACAACGCTATGCCCCATCAAGTGGTGTTATGAGCTTGGGGGTCTCGATTCTCGCGGTATTTACTCGGTATCCCGCCAACAATATGAATATTCAGGCTGATAAGCCGCTGCCAAGGGCTCAATTGCTGGGGAGGCCACAGTCTCTAAACCGCCACAGCGTTGATAGCCTGTAGGCAAAATACATATTTTAATGTGTGAGCAAAAGCTAATTGTCTAACTGATATCACCCGCTGCAAAAGTGCTGTACATTCGTTTACAATGGAAAAAGTAAAGCTATCACAGTACTACATATACTGCAGACAACTCTGCCATTGATGGAAACAGTGGATAGGTATATATTCATCCTTCTGGATTCGTTTCATCGCACCTCTACGAGTTAATCGTGGAGACGATGATTCGCCATCAGCTCAGGAATACAGCTGCTCGTAGTTGTTCGTCTACGTAAGGCAGTGGCCATTTTGCGTGCAATAGAAAACCTTTGATTAACTTTTTGGGCATAAGTGAGTTTGTAGAGCTGCGAAACAGGGCTCTCTTTCCGAACCGGGACGGTCCATCTGCGCGTCTGTCCTTCTATGTACACCTACCATCTACGCGTACCAATTATAGTGTAAAGACTACTGGGTATTATGTGTTTCATGTCTACACGTCTGCAATCGGAGCCACTACCAGATGATTTATTTCGCATGTGCCTCAAGCTCGTTTCTTGGGATTGACGTCTCCGATAAAATGTACGCAAGTTTCATGAACTGATGTGGTGCGCGCTGAAGCATCCAAGTCCAGATGTCAGCACTATCGGTAAGGGGGGAGTGATCCATTATAGCAACTCAATCACACCATGATAATGGAGGAAAGTTGAGGCCACGTTGTGCAGGATGTGGCATAGGTGCCTACACGCCCAGGTTTCAGCATTGTTATATATCTCTGAGATAGAAGAATAAGATACCAATAGTCACCTATCTCTGGTGCTGAATTTCCTCGCTGCTTCCTCAAGTACGTTCACATTGGCTCGGAGGGTTTTCCACCGCCAGAGTGCAGTTGAACTGACTCTCGGCACAAGCATGCCAAAGACGCACGTATCCATACGGCGGACGTGAATACGTCCGGAGATCTAAAGACAAGAAGTAGACTTGGGAAGTTGCAATTGCTAAATAGAGCTACTCCCCCATTTTTCATTCGGGTGTTTACGACCAGACGCGCTCGTGTACTGAGGCCTAGCGCAGGGGAAATGGCAGCTGAACTTGTGGCCACGATAATACTTGCAAACTAGGGTAAAATCCATGGCTAAGAGCGATACACGCACACGCTTGGAGGCTCAAAAATTTTCCACCTCACTAATGGGCAAGTTCCGTTTCTCGTACACTAGCGTTGACTTGGCTGGGGTCAATGCGCGGCCCGGCAAATTTGTCTCCTGGAAGCCATGATTTCCGTACTCGCCGTCGTCTCATCAACGTACACTGTGACGACAATTAAAAGTGCAATGAGTATATGGAATTTCGGAATGAGGTACAAAGACTCTGGGGCGTTCTTGTGTTTGTATCATTTGAGTTGGTGAAGCGCTTTCAAGTGCTTCGCCCCAGCAAAATAAGAACTCTAAGAAACCGAACTCGCACCTGCTCCCTCTACCGAATACATAACACCGGAGTATTTACAACTGAGCTGACTATAAGCCTTTAGCAACACTCAGAGGCGTTTTATGGCGGGCTCTAACAGCAGTCCACGAAGACGTGTTGTCGTTCTTGATATGTGCTACACATCAGCAAACCTTGAGCATTGGCAAGTGATCAGATAAAATATTTCATTGTTTATAAGTCGAATCCAAGAAAATCTCTTCGGTTGAATGATCTAATCAAAGAATTCGGCATATCACACCAAGAAAAACTTCAGCTGTGCCTTGCGAGGTAGATTTCATTATTCTGAAAGAGTCTTTAAAGCCTCCTGCTTTGACATCGCATACGTGTAGGTGTGGCAAGATTCATGTGCTCATCAAGATGCAACATGTTCAAGATTCACGAGCAAGCTTCTCAAGCCGCGATTTTCGACTGTAAATTTGACCAAGAGAGCGTTTCCGCGTTCGATGCAGATGCCGCATGCGACACGGACGAGGCGATACTTTCTTTCATTTTTCCTGAAACACCGTGTCAAAGCATTGTGTTTCTTGCCAGGTCCGAGCTGTCAGTCTCTCAAGTTGGTGTGAAATGATGCCGAGGATTCTTCGCCAGTGACAGATGACATCGCAACAAGAAAACTCAACCGACAACGACCAAAAGAATCCCTTTTTCTTCGTGATTCGTGCAGGCTCATTTTGTAGCAGAGAACTCTGGTATTCTGACATGACAACCACAGCTGACAAGTCCACACAAGCCCAAAGCGAGACGTACCCTACTCACTGCTGTGCTAGATCTCACATCCACAGATGTGTCGTTCAGGACTTTGAGAAACCACCTTATACCAGCCATCCATTTGGCTTCCCTTCTCCACAGAAAGCTATGACTACCTAGGCTTCCCAGCAACGAGATTCCTCACTCAACTTGCCATCTGCAGCAGATGGTACTGCTGTGATCTCAGGCTGTGTATGGACATAGGCCTATCAAAAGCCTTAA
>JAULKQ010023304.1:0-176754 GCA_032356285.1 Smithsoniella earleae | reverse complement strand
CCGAAAGTGAAAGTACCTTGGTATCCAGCGATTTGTGCAATGTCCTGAGCAGTGAAGTCGATATTGTAAGTGTTACCTGCTACCATGTTGATATCTTCAACATCGAAAGCAAACTCACCTCGGCTACGCTCGTCAATGCTAGACAATTCGTTAGCAATTGCACTACCGTTTACATCACCCACTTTAACAGCGTTGAAGTTAACAGTAACTTCTCCAACGATATCGTTGATAGATACGATCTCACGCAACTCATCAGCCCAAGGATTAGCTGGGTTAGAGAAGGTTTGATTAGCGTCGAAGAATCTCCAGCTCGTGTTGTTCGGGAAGGAATTATCAATACCTAGAATCAAGCGACGGAGTTGGATCAAGTCAAGTGTAGTAACAGATCCGTTGTTGTTTGCGTCAGCAGCCAACATTTTCCACGCAGAGTTCAATGGTTGAACACCTAAGATCTCTTTGCTGATCAATACCAAGTCGAAAGTAGATACACCGTTCAAGTGTCCGATGTCCTTCACTGGGTATACAGATACGTCACTGTTCAATGGAATGTTCTGGAATTGATAGTAACCATCACCTTGTGTGATTACTGTCTGATCCATAGAGCCACTGATTTGTACACTTACGTCAGCAACACCTTCTCCACCTTCAGCAGTTTCGATGTTACCAGCGATAGCACCGTCACCACCTACGCAGCGATTCATTAGGTCTTGTACTAAGATGTAAGTTTCACAGAAGTCGTGGTTTCCAACTTCATCCCAAGCGTGGATTTCCACGATGGTAGTCTCGTCACTGTCACAAGTAAGAACTAGTCCAGTAGAGTCACGGTTAGCTTCTTCACCAACTAGGTTGATAGAGTAAGCAGTAACTAACTCATTACCGTTAGCGTCAACTTCAGGTCCTTGACCGTTACAGTCGTAGATTGGGCTAGCGATGAAGTCATTCGCCCAGATTGCCATTGCAGCTGCATCAACATCACCGTCGCCATCAGCGTCAGTACCTGGCTCAGTTGGCATCAATTCGATCGCTAGACCGTTGATACATACAGGAGCTGGTGCTTTCACATCAACAACGTTGAAGATGATTAGATCAACAGACTCGTTACCACATCCGTCAGTAGCTTTGATCAACAAAGCGTGCTGTCCTTGTGGCAATTCAGCAGAGTAAGTGTAGCCAGCAGCGTCACCAGTTACTTCAGCAGTAACATCAGCGTCAGCACCGAATTCAGCTTGAGTGAAATTTCCGTCACCGTCAGCGTCAACGATGAATGCATCTAGCCATACGTATTCTAGTCCTTCTTCTTCAGTACATTCGTCTTCAACAGTGAAGTTGATAGTTACAAGTCCGTCACAGTTAACTCCGTCAAGAGATTCGAAGTCAGCGTACTCAGCAACAGTGATTACAGGATCTACAGAGTCGTATACCTTGATCACTTGAGTGTATTGCCAGTATCCTCTAGAGTCGATGTTACGGATGTTATCGTTAGTGAAGTCGTTATCTAGTTGACCAGTGATTGGGTCACGAGTCGCGTTAGCGTCGATGTAGCTATCAATCCAGTAACCTTCTGGGTTAGTTAGGCCGTCGCAAGAAGTACCTTTCTCACCAGCTTCTGGATCTTCGTTAGTCTCGTCGTTGTCACGGTCAAAGTATACAGCGTCAGATGGTCTGCGAAGAACCCAAACGGCTTCGTCACCAGGCTTACCATCACAGTCCTCATCACGGCTTACTACTACTGGAGGTGCTTCTCCGTCATACTCACACCAGTTGATTACTCGGTAAGTACGGAAGATTTTGTAGCACTCGTCACCAGAAGCAGAGAAGAACTCGTCTTCTGCACTTACAGCAAGTAGGTCACATCCAATCTCGTTGAAAGAGATGGTATCAGGATCAGCTACACCACAGTCAGCTTCGCTATCCGCTGGGAAGCGAATCTCGTAGTTGTGTACTTCAGTGATAGTGATCAATTGCTGGCAGTCGTTAGTTGAAGTCAATCCAACAGCGTCAGTAGCAGTGAAAGAACGTAGGATCGTTCCAGTTCCACAGTCGTCGATAGTAATTACAGGAGTATTCTCTTCTACAGTTGCACCTGGGCAGTTGTCAGCGTAGTCAGCTTCGCCGAACAAGTCTTCTAGCAATTCGATATCGCTAGGATCGAAGTCGTAAGGAAGATCATCACAAGAGATGGTCTTGTTGTGAGGTGGTACACAGTAAGGATTCAATTTGTCCTCAACTGTTACGTCCAACCAGCAAACATTGCTGTTATCCGCAACTACAACCTCTTCACCAGCACAGTTAGTTAAAGTGATAGAGTTACCTGGGATACCGTCGCCATTGGCGTCATCCCATACTTGTAGTTCGATTCTTACAGCGTCTCCAATGTCACAGCAGCTGAAATCTACGTAGTCACCCCAATCAGAGAAGTAAGAAGTGATAGCTTCGCAGTTTTCGTCTTCAGTAATCAAACGACGTACTTCGATACGAATTGGTCCACAGTTATCCCAAGAACCTTCGTCGATGTCTTCAGCGTATATTCTAGCGTAACCTTGACCTCCGATGGAGATGTTCAAGTCATCATCACAAACAGCTACAGGAGCTACTTTGTCAGATACCATGAATGGTACAGTGATATCAGTTTGGTTACCACAAGCATCAGTTACCCAGTAACGGAAAGCGTGGCATCCTACAGGAATTCCACTTACGAAACGGCTCTCATCATCCTGAATTACTAGGATTGGTGTTTCACCACCAGCTAGGATTTCAGTTGTGATAGTCCAGTCAGCAGAACAGTTGTCAGATACTTCAGGTACAGGTACTTCGAAAGCACCAGTACAGTCAAATGGTCCAGTAGAGAACTCAAGCATGTCTAGCTCACCGTCCCAATCGTAGTCTGCAGTAGGAGCAGTTACAACAGGATCGTCAAAGTCACCAACTTTTACTAGCTGAGTGAAAGTTAAAGACTCACCTGGTGCACACCAGTCAAGTACAGTCCAAGTACGGATGAACTTGTAACTTTCTTCACAGATTTCGATCAAGTCAGAGTCAGCGTAAGTAGCAGCTAGGTTGCAGTAAGTTTGATCCAAGTTGTGATCGTCAAAGAAAGTAGATACGAATGGGAAACCGCCAGTCTCAGGTGGAGCAGGGTGTCCGTTAGCATCTAGATCAAAGTCATCGTCACAGCTCAATTCGATCAATTCGTCTGGTCCAGTTACGTCGCCAAAGTCAGGCTTACGTACAGTGATGTACTGCGTACAAGAAGCCGTCAAACCAGCTCCGTCAGTTACAGTGAATACACGCTTGATAGTTACGTCATCACACTGCTCGTCTTCTCCGTAGATTACTTCTTCGTACCAGTCGTAAGAAGCACCTTCGCAGTTATCATAGATTACAGGCTCACCAGTATGCTCTAGTGTTCCTAGCAATTCGTCAATATCAGTGCATACGAAATCATCGTATGATACAGGACAGTCAATCGCTGGAGCGATGTTGTCATAAGTAGTAATGCTACCAGTACAGAAGTACGCACCTTCGATGTATACATCAAATTCGTGTGTACCAGTACCTTCAGTGTAGTTAGCCCAAACGTCACCTCTTGCTTTTCCGTCAACTACGATTTCAATATCACCAGGAGTCAAACATCCGAAAGTACCTTCTAGTACCATGTCAGGAGTCAACTCAACTTCACAAGCATATCCTACAGGAGCAGTCAAGCCAGTGTTACAAGCTAGGTTTACTGGAGGAGCAGGCGCTTGAGTAACGCTTACCCACATCGTTTGAGTAGTAGTATTTCCAGCTGCATCAGATGCAGTCAAGTTGATCTGGTAAGGAGTAGCAGATGCAGCGTAAGTGATAGTCCACTTGTCAGCATCACCTTCAGGTACAGAACTCATGGCAACTCTACCAGGAGCAGATACCGCTACAGGTACTCTACCTGCACAGTTATCGATAGCAGAAACAGAGAACTTGATATCAGTAGTGCTAGGTCCACATGGATCCAACTCTACGGAAATAGCTTCTGTTGGGTATACAATTACTGGAGGAACAACATCAGGTGTTCCGTTCACAGTTACAGTAGATTGATCAGTAGAAGTAGCACCGTCGCCGTCAGTATAAGAAACAACGAAAGCAGCACCGTTAGCCGCCAAAGTAAGGTCAGCATTCAACTCGATCAATACAGTTCCTTCACCTGTAGTCAATACAGTTGCATTGGCACTTGGTACAGGAATCACACCTCCAGCTACAGTGATAACAACATTGTCTAGGTCGATTTCTTCATCACAATCGTCAGAGATCTGTACAGACCATACGGCAGTGACATCATCCTGGCAAGAAGGAATAGTGAAAGTAGTATTTCCTGGCATGTCAATGTCAGGAGCATTGTTGTCCTCTTGAGAAACGATAACTGCAACAGTTACGTCATCAGCACCTGGATAAGAGAAAGTAACAGAGTACTCATCAGCTTCCAAAGTACCAGAGAATTCGAAGTAACCAGAAGTTCCGTTCAAGATTGGAGAAGCGGCAGAAAGACCGTCAACACCAGAGATTGTTAGATCATCAGTGATATCTTCACAGTCATCGCTAATAGTAACTCCAAGAACTACTTCGCCACCATCTTCACAAGCTAGGGCAGTGAATGCATCACCAGATACAGTGATTACTGGGTCGTTGTTGATAGTTGCATTATAAACATTGAATAATGGTTGAGCAGTATACTCATTACCAAAATCATCAACATAAGTAATTAACAAAATTCCATCATCAACAAAGTCATCTTCGAATCCGTCAGTTCCAAAGTTCAAGATAAGTTCGGCGTAACCGTTCTCAATATTCAACTCAGTTACAGACTCAATAGCAATTCCTCCGAATGCAAACCAGTCGAAGAATACTTGGCTGAAGTCAATATCATTGTCACAACCGTCATCAATTTGGAAGCTGTAGAATACAGAAACATTGTCTCTACACTCTGGTACTACAACATTAACGGCAGGAGCATCGATTGAAGCATCAACAGCATCTGCTACATCAGCAGTAATAGTAACACAGGAAGGAGCAGACATGCCAGCTTCTTCCAAATCATCCATACAGATTTCAACAGTAGATTCGCCAACACCCCAGTTGATTTCGATTACCCACTCGCAACCTTCAACTTCAAATACACCTTCGTCAGTTACTACTTCACCGTCAAGGTTGTAGATAGCAACTTGTGTACCTGGATCAACGTTGTCTGGACCAGCAATTACTGTCGCAGTAACTGCAGAACCTTCACAAACCTCACCGTCACAATCATCCACACCAGTAACGTGGAAGTAAGACTTCATAGAGCAAGAGCCTTCTGGGATCAACATTTCACCCAAATCAGCATCTTCACCAGCTGTAGACTCACCAATATTGTCAGCTACCAATGCACCAGCAAAAAAGTCAGTAACAACAATTTTAGGAGATCCTGTGTCCATTCCGTTAGGAACGTCAGCTACAAGCTCGATTCTTCTTTCCTTAGGATTACAGTCGTTTACAAGCTCCACTTTTACATCATGGGGACCTACACCATAACCACAGAATTCGTGCTCACCTGCTTTGTATACTTGATCACCACCTTCATCTTGGATTGCACCGTCGATGTAGATGTTGTAAGCACCCCAGCAAGTAGCACCGTCTCCGATAGTAACGATGATACAGCCATCTTCTTCGTATCCATTAGATTCTTCAGGACAAGTTGGCTTAGTCGTTTCCACCTCAGCAGTGAAAGGAGCATCTTTGGTTTTGAAGTAACCTTCGTAACCATCCCATGGATAGTCATCAAATACTTCGTCCTCGTCAAAAGGACCACCAATGTGATAGTTTACTAAAAGATCTCTTTGGAAGTTCCAAGAAGAGTTGTTGCCATAAACAGGCATGCGGTTACATACTTCAGCAACTGCTGCCCAATAAGCCGTACCAGGCTGGATTAGGTCGTCGCTAAGTGTGTAAACAACAGTGTAGATGCCAGGATGGCCTTCTAATGGAGAAATGTCAAGTGCATCATCTCCTTCGCAGATTTCAACTTCTACGATAGAGTTCAACAACTGAGCGCCTAAGTAGTCAACTACTACGCCAATAACTCCACCGCCAGCAAAGTGAACTGGACCTGCGCCAGTAACTTTGATCAACCAGCAGTGATCATTCACACCCTCGTAGTGGTCTCCGTTCACAGAGTACCAAGTAAGGGTTGCTCCATCTTGATAACAATCAGTTATCGTTAGAGCAGGAGGTAGACAAATGTCTACACCAGGTTCTGGATCTGCGTCGTCTTGACCAGAAACTGGAGTCAATCCAAAACACAAAGTAGCCACTAGCATAAAGGCTAGTTTCATCCATTGTGCTGGACGAACAAATGTAAAATTCGTTTTTTCCATAAGATTACAATTTGCTTAAACGAATTAGGTTAAGAAATAAGATTATGAGAACAAACCTCCTGCGCTTCTCTGGCTCTGTATCTATCGTAACTAAAGGGTCGTCGAGGCGTTACGGCAGTCAATAGAGCAAGATCTTACACACAAGAGATTATTTTTTATTAAGAATGTCCATGTTTTTTGGTCGTCGAAAATGGACATCTTGATTTCCTGTTTTGAGTGACCTTTCTATCCCACTTGAACTCCTTATTTTTATGGGTCGTCGTCGTCGTTCGGAGTATAATAGTTGGACAAAGATCAATCTCTGAAATTGTAACGAATTCTTGTAAAGTATGTCAATAGAATAGATCCACATAGCTTTCTATGGGACATGCAGGGAATATTTTAACCACATGACAGGATGAAACTTAGCATCCGCTAAGAATGGATGGGAAACTCCTTTAGAACCTTATAGGGATGAATGTTGATATGTCTATCGGAATAATAACTGAAGCTAATGAAGGGTAATTTGAGGAGTGTAAAGTTTTAGTCATGGGATTGTTTTTGTCAATATTACCAGCACAAATGTAAGACATAAAAAATATAAATACCAAAAATTTGCTAATAAGTTTTTTAACTCTTCCTCATTACTATGTGAGCAGGTCTTTCAATTCTTACTTTTTCGGTATGTAACTATTCTGATCTCAAGTATTTGTCGTCGAATTTACAAGAAGCGTGTCTTTTGTAAGACGTTACAAATATAGAAGATTATACTGGTTCCTTTATACCCTAAAAGGGGTATTTTTGTAACCTTGTTGATCTTTTGAACACAAAGAACTGACTATCAATTCATAATGCAAGGCAAAAAAATATAGATAATGCTCATCTAAAGAAATTTTGAGTGGTTTTTTGGCTAAATTATCCATTTTGTTCGGCTTGCTTTACAAATGGCACCTGGCTTCTACACTAAGCTGTAATCATAGGCCAATTTAATGAGGCCCGCGGTGTTACTAACCCCCATTTTGCGCATGATATTCTTACGATGTACCCCTACCGTCTGATCACTGATGAATAACTCTTTGGCAATCTCTTTATTACTCAATGCACGACTAATCAGGCCTAGAATTTCCAATTCTCGCTTCGTCAAATTATACTTCTTTAAAAAGCGGTCCTGAAAATTAAGCTTACGGGAAGGTACTTTGACTTTACCATTCGTGCTTAGGGAGCTACCATTCAAGTGAATGCCTTTTCCGATGTAGGTATTTCCCGCCGATATCGCAGCAATAGCTTGGTGTAATTCGCTAGGTGGATGATCTTTTAGAATGAAACCATCGGCTCCTAGCTTGAAGGCCGTCTTAACAATCTTGGGATCTTTGTAAGCGCTAATGATTAGTACCTGGATGGGAATTTTCGATTGACGAATGTACTCAATCACATCGAAGCCGTCTTTACCAGATAAATTGAGGGCTGTAATGACTAGGTCTGCCTTTACCACCTTTACTTTTTCGAGCAATTCTTCCCCATTGTGAGCGATGCCTTGTACGTTGATCTGATACTGGGGGGATTGACTCAATACGGTTCTTAAACCTTCAATAAAGATGTAATGGTCGTCCGCAAGTAAAGTTCTAATTATTTGCATGACAACTATGATTTGTATATGTTATGGGATTCGTTGAAGTTGTAATTCATACAACCTCAACTATTTGTTATGCTAGCTTAGTCTCTTGGTCCCCGCAACTCGTCATTAGTCGTCTATATAGGGATGAGACGGCTTACTGCTTACGCCATTAAATTATCGTTATATGGGAATTTAAGGTTTTTCAAGCAAATATAAAAATTTATTAAACATACGCCTTTTTTAAATCTGTCAGTTTCCCCGTCTCTACTACTGCAACAGCATACGTTTGGTAAAGGACGTAGACCCCGCAGACAATTGATAGATCAATAAGCCTTTGGTACGCAACTGATCTGCTTCCAGGCGTATTTCATGCTGTCCGGCAGCTCGATATCCTTCCTCCTCATAGACGATCCGCCCCTGTAGATCCACTACCCGCAGCTGCACTTCCGTCGCCTGGGCTAAATAAAAGGGGATATAAGTCTCCGTCTGGAAAGGGTTCGGCTCGTTTTGCATAAGTTGGTGTGCCGGCAGGGCCTCCTTGCTTTCGGTGCGGAAAGCTAGGGCTACTGATCTATCCCGCAGCCTATCGTCGTAAGCCAGAGCCGGTGTCAGCGCACTATTGATGTGCAGCCAATTGGCCAACTGGCCATCGGCTTTCGCGATAAATGTCAATTCAAAAAGCGCTTCTCCGGCCTGTGTACCCGCTTCGTCGTTCCAACTGGTTGTCAACATCCCCTTTTCGCGGAAATCACCGATGTGCTCTTCAATGTCTAGTTTATCATTTAAGGAGGTGACCGTCATCAATTCCAGTTTTGCCGGATCAAAATCCAAACTAAACTGGTAACCAACTAGCGCTTGCTGCTCTTCTCCCAATGCTAAGGGAACGGTAACTACTTCACCAGCTCTTACCGACTGATCAGTAGCATACACCATCATAGCGCCACTTTCTTCTCCCTGCAATTGCTCCGAATCAGTGGCAGCACTTTCGTTGACATCGCCCACTTTCACCCCAATGAAACTAGCCGTTATTTGTCCCGACGGAACCGCAGGAAAATCTAAGAATTCTGGAAAATCATCCGTAAAGGGATTACTGGCATTCGTAAATTCGTGATCGGCCAATACAAAGCGCCAAGAGGTGTTGTCGTTAGGAAAGCTATCGTCAATCCCCAGGATCGCCCGGCGTAAGAATACTAAATCTAAAGTAGACACCTGATCATTGCGATCAATATCGGCCGCGATAATCTTGTAAGGCGTCGGTAAGTCTCGAATGCCAAGAATATGTTGCTGGATCAAAATCAAATCTACCGTTGTAACGCCATTAGTCAATCCCCCTGTCTTCTGCACACCTAACTTCTTTACCTGGCAGGAAAACAGATCCGTAAAAAAGTAATCTCCCTCAAAGCTAGTTGTATAACTGTAGGGGTCTTCATTTAGAATACTTAGCGAAAGCTCAGCATTGGCAATCGGATTGCCTGACTCCGTAGTGACCACACCGTCAATTTCCGCCGTCATACTAGCGCAGATTTCACTGTGCGGCATGGCCGAAAAGACATTATCTTGCATCAGCGTAATGCCGGTATTGTACATGATCACATCATGTAGGGAAGTTTGCTTAATCCAATCCTTGTCCTCTTCACTTAATACGGGGTCAATCAGATAGAAAAAACGGTCTCCATCCCTCAAGTTGGTGAATTGCAGTTCCATCATCTTCATAATCGTTTCCCCAAATAGCGCACCCGGCATGGGTTTTTCTGCTAACATACCTACCCAAGGATCAATTTCATGGATGTCCTCGTAGAGGGATAGCAGTCGGGTAAAGACTCCCGCATTGGAGTTGATCTGCTGGAAAAAATTATACTCCGGCAGACCGATAGCCGCTCTTACCGTATTGAAATCGGCCAATCCTCTTTCACGTCCTCTGTTGATATTGATCGAGGCGAGATCCAGCCCACCGTCCCCTGGACGACCGAACAAGAAATTGCGTACATCGTTGATCAACTTCGGATCCATGTTTTGCTGGATCTGCATCGCCATGCCCTTGAAAAAGGGATCGATATCTCCGGTTTCTATAAAGGTGAAAATATTGAAAAAGGCATTCTGGAGGGTAAGGTTACCTTGTGGTATCACTTCTCCGTCATTGTCTCTTCTTTGGATTACGCTATTCAATAGGGTATGGCCTAGACGGAAGGCAGCAGCCGTAAAAACATTGGCTAATTGAGGATTGACATCATTGCGATAGCCTTGGTATTCACTAAGCTCTACGCCCATGGCTGGCAACCATTCATCGTATACAATAGACTGAATCAAACCGCCAACCAGTTTTCTAGCATATTGGTAAAGCATCTCATCATCCCAATCCGGGTGCTTGAGTGCTAGTTCATCGCATAAGCGATTATGCTCTCTGACGAATAAGGTGTGAAAAGAAAGCAATAAGGGGTTTTCATTCGCTCGCACATCCCCAGCCACGTAATGTTTCTCGCTGATTCTTACGGGATCGTCCATTTCAGGCGCCGCTTCGGAAAGCTCTCCCTCTAATTCCCCGTCCACTGTATTGAAAGGCAAGAGATTGCCCGTAGACACCTTCAGTTTTCCCCCTTCAAAACTGCGCAACCAGTCAGCCCTTTCCTGATCAGAGCCATATACTGCTGAGCCATCAATGTAAGCAGAGAGCATATTGGGGTGTTGCCGTGGATTGTCGGCGCTACTCCCCGTAGTGGGGTCAAAGACATTTCGCTGCATGGGGATAATCGCCGCACCAGCACCAAAAGGGTCAAAATGTGGATCTCCGGTAGGCACCTTGATGAAAGCGGGCTCCGGACCATCAGGCGTGAGACCTATATCATGGTCCAAAAACTGGGCAAAGACCCAACAGAAGTCACTTAGACTCAAGGGGTCATTGATTGGATCCTCCTGGGCAAATAAGGTATTACTGACTTCCCGGGGGTTAACCCGTTCTGGTCCGGCAGGAGCTGAAATGCTATCCGTGTAGGCCGCGGGTACCAACCGAAGTAGGTTTGTGCCAGCAGCTCCCCAACTCGTTTCTACCGGGTTATTGAAAGAACCGTCAAAGGTTCGGTAGTTATCTGTATCGGTAACTTGCGCAATGGCATAGAGCGAAAGAGCAACTAGGGTAAAGCTAAGTAAAAGTCTTTTACGCATACTTTTCTATTTAGAGTCATGGGATTTTCTTAGTGTCGTCACAGCTATCAAAAAAGCTTTACGCCAATTCACACTGCGAATTATGCTTAATATCCTTATACTTACAATAAGGAATTAAGTTGCCTAATTTTTATTAGGTCCTATGTGGTATTATGGGTTTTCTTGTTAAATCAACTAAAAACACTAGCCTCTAGAAAGGGGATGACAAAATGCAAGGCGATTTGGGTAGTGAACTCAACAGATTGCGAAGCAAAAATAATCAAAAGGCATTATCCTTGGGTATTACCCTTCTGAATTTTACAAATAAATTATAATTCAATGTATGTTACCCCCCGTTTAGCAGGTTTGAGCCGGGAAATTTCGGCCTTAAACTTCCGTTAAATTCCTCCCTTAATCATTCCTGTTCTTAACACTTGGTATTTATCGCACGATCAACTATATTTCACCCTATCATAGGCTAACAAACAGACACTTGCACCTTATTAATCAAATAGTTAGCTCAACATTCATCCATTCCGCAGTACCGTATCACGAACAGATTCCCTGGATTCACACATTGTTAATACCTTTATACGAGTATAGCAGCGGTTAGTAGCTATCCTGCTACATTGCCTCTATATTTCCGTCTAACAACAACAAGCCATATTCTTTTACAAGTAGCTAAAAACCGTTTTATCATGGGAAACCCTTCTTTCATTGATAAGAAATCTTCTCTCCTATTCTATCTATGCCTGTTACTGGTGTTTTTTATACCAGTGCATTCCCAAGCCCAACAAGGCAGTACGCAACAGGCAGGTTACTATACTTTCGGATTAAATGCGGGGCTGTCCTACCAATCGAGCGATATAAAGGCGCTACCTGAAGGCTTCGGATTGGGAGCTACGCTGGCAAAGAACCTCTACTATAAACCCGGTGCGCCCCTTAGTTTTGATCTTCGGGGACGCTTGCTATATGCACAACAATTGGGCTTGGACAATACCCGGTCTTTAGACATCCTCAATAATTCGGTACTCAATGGTAGCCAGGGTCTAGATTATATCAACTATCCACAAAACTTGGGAGAGTCACAAGGTTTTGTGTTCCAAAATCACAAAACGGATGTGTTTGAGTTGGGCTTAGAAGGCGTACTTACCCTCAACAAGTTGCGAGAAAGGACTGGTGTCATTGCCTCCCTGTACGGCGGGCTTGGACTAGATTGGTTTCGGACTAAAATAGATCAAGCTGATGCCAATGGCAATCCCTACTACAGCCAATACTCCAACTTGGATCAGCAGAAAAGTGCAGCCAGTATCCGCACCGAACTCAAGGAGGCAATCCTGGATGGTAACTACGAAAGTTTGGCAGACGGTTTTGACACAGAAGGAGGAACCATTGGAATCATGCCATCGCTAGGTATAGAACTGGGCTACGAAGTAACACCTATTTTCTCCATCCACCTTGGTCATCGAACTACCTTCTCTGGTAATGACATCTTGGACGGACACCAGTGGGCCAACCCGAATAACGACCTGTACCATTACACGCATTTTGCTCTACGTTGGAAAGTGAGGCCTACGGAAAACAGACTGGTTGCACCCGTTATAGATATTATTACCCCAAATAGCTTTCCTTTTACCTCACCCGTCGTCAATGGCTTGGTCCGAGCGAGGGTGCGACATGTACAAAATGCCGCCGATATCCGCTGCACCATCAACGGTAGAGAACAGTCTTTCACCTTCAACCGGGGTAGCTTTAGCAAGCCCTTTAGGTTAGAGAATGGTACCAACGAAATTATAATAAGAGCGACCAATAGCGTGGGGTCTGACGAAAAACGGATTGTTATTTATTATGAGGAACCAACTACTCCTACCCCAGTGGTAAAGGTTCCGGATGTACTCTTTACGCAGCCTCGGACTAATACGACCGAAACAAGCGATCCGAATTATCAAATCCAGGCTAGCATTACCGAGATCCAGGCAAAAGACCAGATTAACTTTACCGTCAACGGGCAAGCACAAAACTTCCAGTTCAATACCAATACCGGACGTCTTCAATCCAATATTAACCTGAGAGACGGATCCAACCAGGTACGCATAGAAGCCACCAACAGTGCTGGTCGCGACAGCGAATCTGTCACCATCACATTAAATCGAGGTAGTCGACCCATCGTTGACATTACACGTCCCAACACCTCACCGTTCACGACTGATCGATCACAATTTGCTTTGGAAGCTAGGATTGATAATCTAAAGCGTAGAACCGGGATCACCTTACAAGTGAATGGCCGAAGGATGAATACCTATTCCTTCGATATCAATAGTGGTCGATTGACAGCCAATCTGAATTTACAGGAGGGCAACAACAGTATTCGGCTTGCTGCTGAAAATGAATTCGGACAGGACCAAGAGGAGGTCAATATTGTCTATGAAGCGCCACGACAAATTCAGCTACCACAGGTTCAGATTACTAGCCCGACTTCAGGCTATCGTACTTCTACTAGAAGCGTGAGACTTCGTGCTAGTACACAGTTTGTACAAAGGCGATCAGATATCAATCTTCAAATCAATAATCGATCTATCAGCGATTTTCGTTTTTCCAATGGCATTATCACCACAGATCTTCCCTTGCAGCTCGGTTTCAATCAAGTGAGAATCAGCGTACGAAACCTAGATGGTCAGGCCGAAGATGCCATTAACATCGAACGCTACGAAGATATAGTAGTAGCTCAACCTCCAAGGGTCAATATTGAACGCCCCAACCAAAACACCGTTAGCAACCAAGCCAGCATACAAGTGGTAGCCTCGATTCTAAATGTCCAGCGAAGAGGAGAAGTTCAGGTATTGATCAACGGACGCAATACGAATAACTTTGATTTCAGCCTAGCCAGGCGACAGGTAGTGCTGAATGCTCCCTTGGTTCAGGGGAATAATAATATCCAGATCAGCGCCCGCACGACTAGTGGTTCTGACAGAGACCAGGTCAATATCACCTACAGACCGAGCGTTCCACCAGCTGTCTCCATCATTCAACCCTCAAACGGTAGTACTGTTAGCAATGGTCGGGTCAATTTTCGTGCAAGTACACAAAACGTTAGTCGACGCGGTCAGATCCGTTTGCGCGTAAATGGCCGATCCTTTGAGGATTTTAATTTTAATGTAAATCGCCGCGAAGTAACCGCTAGTATCAATCTACAGGAAGGCAACAATAATATCGAAATTCAAGTAGCCAATGAGGATGGGCAGACCCAGGATCAAGTCAATGTGCGGTATCAAAGTGCGTCCCCTCCCTCGGTAAGTATTGATACGCCGAAAAACAACAGTACAGCAGCAGCTTCCTCGGTATCCTTTAGGGCTACTACCACCAAAGTATCTAAACGATCTGAGGTAAGACTCTACCTAAACAGTCAGCCGGTCAACAACTTCGATTTCAACCTATTACGCGGCACCGTCAGTGCCACTTTAAACCTTCGAAATGGGAATAATACGATTAGCATCCAAGTGCAGAATGAAGATGGATCGGATCAAGATGAAGTTCAGGTCAGTTTCAGACAGGCTTCCCCTCCGAGTGTTAGCATTTCTTCTCCAACCAACAATAGCAATACCCCCACTGATAGAGTAAGCTTGAAGGTCCGCACGGAGAATATCAGTAGTCGTAATGATATCACTCTAACGCTCAATGGCAAGCCTATTAATAACTTCGGATTTCAGAGTAGTAGGCAGGAGGTCACGGCGCAATTGATCTTGCAAGTTGGAGCCAATACCATTCGAGCCCAGGTACAGAATCAAGATGGTCAGGGTGCTGATCAGGTTGTCGTTAATTATCAACCACCAAAGCCCCCACAGATCACAATTAGTAGCCCAACATCTGGCTTCAGCTTGAATGAACCGCAAGTACAGCTGACAGCTGTGACCCAGGCCGTGAATGCCAAAAATGAGATTAGCCTGCTTTTGAATGACACACCCACCAGCACCTTCGATTGGGATGGCACTCGTATATCTGCTACCCTCCAGCCTTTAAAAGCTGGACAGAATACGATTACGGCTAAAGTAAGCAACCGAAATGGTTCTGATCAGGCGCAAGTCAGTATCATTTACACCCCACAAATTCGTACCAGACCACCTAGTGTAAGTTTTATTAATCCTTCAGAAGAAGAGATCACACATAATGATAATGTGTACACGGCAAAGATTAAAGTGTTAAACGTAACGGCTAAAGAGCAAATCCGTGTAAACGTCAATCGTGGAACGACCCCCGATTTTGATTTTGATCGAAGAACTGGCATCGTAACGGTGAATCTCAACCTGAAGAACCCCAGAAACGCAGTAGCCGTATTCGTTACTACTCCCGGAGGTAGCGCCGACGCCCGGGCCTTTATCAATTACGTTCCGAAACAGCCCGAAGGAGATAAACCCTTTGTCCGTATTGAATCGGTTTCTCAACCTACGATCAATCCACTGAATCCAACCGCAGCAAGGAGCACCATTACAGCTACGATCAAGAATGTATCCGCCGAACAGATCAGTTTAAAGGTCAATAGCCGAGTAATCACGAACTTCAGCTATGATCCAACCAGTGGTGTATTCCAGTGTACTTTCAACCTAGATAGGGGAGAAAACCGGATCGTACTAAGCGCCCGCAGCGACGCCGGCAGCGATGAGGGGGTTCGGATCATTACTTTCTAACCTTAGTACAAAAGCTATTACGCAAATGATCGGATGGAGGCCATCGCACTGAGGTGTTGATGGCCTCTTTTGGTAAGAAACGGACATGAATCCAGGATTTTCGCCCTGATTTTCAGTTTTTTGTCGTTACGGGGCGCGCTGGCCTGAAATTTGCCGTTATTACTGATGCGAGTATGCGGTTCATCCTACAGATCATATTATTCCTATTGCTGCTCCAGAATACAAGCATAGCCCAGGATCTTCCCTTATCTAATCTGCGTACCAAGCAATTAGCAGTAAAGGAAGGGCCACTGCTATTGGATACTTTACCCATTATCGAAAGTACTTTTGCGATCCGTTCGTTAAGTGGGCAAGGCAGCATCGATTCTACCTACTATCGCTTAGAAGGCCGTACCCTCTATTGGTTGAAGAAAAAACCCGATTCGGTACAACTGGTGTATCGCGTTCTCCCCTATCCACTTGATCAAACTGTAAGCCGGATTGACACCAACCAATTGAACCGAATTGAGGATGATATGATCGTCACCTACGAATACAATCCCTACGAAAACGAAGAGCAGCTGATCGATTTCAAAGGTCTAGACTATTCAGGGAGCTTTTCCCGTGGCATTTCATTTGGTAATAACCAAGATTTAGTGCTGAATTCTAGCTTCAACCTCCAGATGGCAGGTGAGATAGGAGATGGCATAGAATTACGGGCGGCCATTACCGATGAAAATATACCGCTACAGGCGGAAGGAAATACACAGCAACTACGGGAATTTGATCAGGTATTCATCCAGCTAAAGAAAGGAACAACCAGCTTGACAGCCGGAGATTACGAGTTACGGCGTCCCAATGGGTACTTCATGAATTATTTCAAAAAACTACAAGGTGCTACTTTTGAAAACACCTTTAAAAATGGAGAAAACGGACGGCTTTACACCAAATCCTCCGTAGCCATTGCTCGTGGTCAATTTGCTCGTAATTTAATTGTAGCCCAAGAAGGAAATCAGGGGCCCTACAAATTGCGCGGCAGCCAAAACGAGCGCTTCATCATCATTCTTTCGGGTACGGAAAAGGTATGGCTAGACGGGCAACTGATGAAGCGTGGGTTGGAGGCAGACTATATCATCGATTACAACCGAGGGGAGCTGACTTTCACCTTCCGGAGATTAATCACCAAGGACAGCCGAATCATCATTGAATTCGATTATTCGGATCAGAACTACCTCCGATCCATGTACGCCACAAACCTGGATTACCAAGAAAATAAAGCTAGACTATATCTCAATGCCTTTAGCCAGCAGGACAGCAAAAATGCCACTGGCGATCTGCAGCTTAGTGATAACGAAAAACGTTTATTGAGTCAAATTGGTGATCAATTCGACAATGCCTTTGTATCCACGATCGACACGCTCGAAGGGAGTAGTGAATTGCGGGCTACCTACGAACTACGGGACACCCTCCTACCCTGTCTGGGCTCCGATAGTCTCAGCCAATTCCTGGTGTATTCAACGGATCCAACTCGCGGCACTTATATTGCCCGTTTTACCCAAGTGGGACAAGGCAATGGTCAATATATTCTAGACACCGAAACTACAGCCAATGAAAGAGTCTACAGATGGGTAGGAATCGACCCCGTATCTTGCCAAGCCCTGGGCGATTACGCCCCAATCGCCAATCTCTCTGCCCCTACGCAACAACAACTCTTTACTGGCGGTTTTGAATACCAATTCTCTGATAAAGCCAGCATCCAGACGGAAGTAGCGCTTAGTAGAGTAGATCTAAACCGTTTTTCCGCCGTAGATGACGAAGACAACTTGGGCTTAGCGGGCTACACCACCTTCAAGCGCCGGTTTCAGCTTGGGAGCGACTCCAGTGGCTGGGACCTAAATACCAATTTAAGCTACGAGTTTACCCAAAATAACTTTCAAGCTTTAAATCCCTATCGCGCACCTGAGTTTCTGCGGGACTGGAACATTGCCAACGTAGCCGGACAGGGTACAGCGGAACAAGCCGCTGAGCAGATTGGCAAGTTGGGGTTGCGGCTCACCAAAGCCAAGTGGGGGGCTATCGGTTATGGCTTTAGTGGTTTCTTGCGTAAGGGACTCTACGAGGGACTGCGCCACGAAGGTGAAATTCGGTTGAAACGAGGCACCTGGACTATCGATGGAACAGGCAGCTATCTCGAAACAGATGAAATAGACCGACGCACCCGTTTCTCCCGCCCAAACCTTCGAATTAGTAAGCGAATACCCTGGCTGGACAACTGGGAAATAGGCTGGGCCGGAGAACGCGAAAAAAGTGAGCGGTACGATGGACTTACCGACACCTTGCTTTCTACTAGCTTTCATTACGACCGCTACAGTATCTTTCTCGAAAGTCCCGAAAAAGAAACCTATCAGTTGGGCTTTCAATTCAATCAGCGCAAGGATTTCGCTCCTACGACGGATCGTTTTCAGCAAAGTACTACGGCCTCCGAACTAGCGGTGGACGGAAGCTGGAGAACTAAAGGCAAAAGAAATAGGCTGCGGTTAGGCGGTGGGCTGACCTACCGTGAATTGGCAGTCCTTCGCACCGACCTGAGCCCAGAGCGCCCCGCCGAAACATACCTAGGCCGTACCGACGTCAATATTAGCCTATTCCGCGGAGCCGTACAATCTAACACGATCTATAATATTGGATCTGGACAGGAACCGAAAATCGAATATACCTATGCACAGGTGCGCCCAGGCTCTGGCACCCATATTTGGCTGGATTCCATTTATAACAATGATGGTAAAATCCAGGAATTTGAAATGGAGATTGCCCCTTTTCAGGATTTGGCAGATTACATCCGCATCAGCAATATCACAGACGAATTTATTCGGACGGACAATGTCAGCTTCAATCAGAGTTTGAGGGTTACTCCACGTGCTGTCTGGTTTAATAAAAAAGGCTTTAAGAAATGGCTAAGTCGTTGGTCTGCCCGCACCAATTTACAGATCAACCGAAAGACTCGGGCAGCACCGCAAGTTAGGACTTATGACCCTTTTCAAGTCAATATATCAGATACTGCTTTGGTGAGTTTGCGATCTACGATCAATAACAATTTGTTCTTCAACCAGACGGATCCCAAATATGGGCTGCAAGTGGGACAAAAAGATAACCGGAGTCGTGTGGTCCAAACCTCTGGCTTTGAGTCGCGTCGACTAAGTGACTGGTTTGTGCAGGGGCGTTGGAATGTAAGTCGGAGCATGAGCACCCGTTTTACTACCACTTTCGGGCAAAAGGAGAGTGATTCTGAATTCTTTAGCAATCGAGATTATTTGCTGAAATTTTGGCGACTAGAGCCTGAATTGACCTTCCAAAAAGACCAATCGTTTCGGACAATTTTACGATATAAATACCAGCAGGATCGCAATACCAGCAGCCCGGAAGCCGAAGAAGCGCAGCAACATGATATCTCATTGGAAATGGTATACAAGCAACGATTACTCAATCTCCGCTTTTCCTTTGTGGATGTGACTTACGAGGGGCAGGCCAATTCTCCAGCAGGATTAGCCATTTTGAATGGTCTACAACAAGGACAGAATTTCATTTGGAACCTAAGTCTGAATCGACAACTCGCCAAAAACATTCTCCTAATTCTGAGCTATGAAGGGCGAAAAACAGGTACAGCGCGGGTAATCCATGTAGGTAGAGCACAAGTAGCAGCTACCTTTTAGGACTATAGAATCAAGCCGACAATTCTAAAACTATTACTAGCAACATATATGTTACAATCTTAATTTTGTCGTTTTGCAATAGGTACCTTATTATTTGGTACACCAATTTCAGACTTGGAAGATGACCCAAGCGCTATAAATATGTAACCAAAACCACTTATGAAGTATAACTTAACTCTTCTCATTTGTAGTCTGTCTTTTACTTTACTCTTCGCTCAAGAGCCAACTGGTCTGTGGAAATCTGTGAGTGCTGATCAGCTATTTTTACCCCAGCAAGCGGAGGTACAACTTCCGCTGGAAAAATACCAGCTATTTGAGCTCAACCAGAAGGAAATCAAACGGCAATTGGCTCGGGCTCCCAAGGAATTTAGTAAAACTGAAACTCCTGATTTACTACTAAGTTTTCCGACCCCTGATGGTGATATACTGCCCTTTAAGGTAGTCCACTCTCCAGTTATGGGGCCTGAAATCAGTGAGCGATATCCCAGTATACAATCCTTCAAGATTGTGCATCCCAGCAACCCGCTACTACAGGGCAGAATCGATTACTCTCCTACTGGATTTCATGCCTATATCAATTCGCCAGACGGAAAAATTTTCATAGACCCTTATGCCAGTGTAAATACGGATTACCACGTTGTTTACTATGCCAAGGATGTACAAGTTGACGCCAGCCAAATGCCTACGCTAAGCTGTGGGGTACATGATATCGTTGACGAAGAATCTCCCATAGCCGATATTGATTTTGATGAAATCTATCAACTTGAAAAATCAAATAACACAGAGCTGCTTCCCCTGCGCACCTATCGTTTAGCCTTAGCCTGTACCGGAGAATATGCACAAGCCAAAGGGGGCACTACAGAACTGGTACTGGCCACTATGAATACTGCCGTTAATCGCATCAATCTCATTTTTGAGCAGGAGGTGGCAGTGCGCTTAGTGATTATCGATAGAAATGATGAATTAATCTTCCTTGACGCTTCCACGGATCCTTATGCGGATGCCAGAAACGGTACCGCCCTTTTGGCACAAAATACAACGATCATTAATGCTCGCATCGGTTTTGGCACCTACGATATTGGTCATGTTTTCACCAGAGGATGTGACAATGGCCTAGCAGGTGTGGCTAACCCCAGTTCCGTCTGTCAAAGTAATAAAGGAGCGGGCGTCACTTGTCACCGTTCCAATGATGTCGAACAGATTGCCGTAGATATAATGGCACACGAAATTGGGCATCAGTTTTCTTGTGGTCATAGCTGGAACAATTGCCCTAATTCTGCCCCACAGCTATCTCCAGACAATGCTTTTGAACCCGGTAGTGGCAGTACTATCATGTCCTATGCGGGCCTATGTGGTTCTAATAATATTCAGCCCAATTCAGATCCTTACTACAATATTGGGTCGCTGATCGACTTCATTGAATTCAGCCGGGAAGATGGCGGCAATAATTGCCCCACCATCACACCTACAGGTAATCATATACCCAGCATTTCCAATAGTTATATCGATGGGTTTACCATCCCTATTAGTACACCATTTAGATTGAGTGCTACGGCCACGGATGAAGACAATGATATGCTCACGTACTGCTGGGAGCAGTTTGATACGGGCCCATCCAGTCAGTTGGGTAGCCCCACGGGTGATGCTCCGCTTTTTCGATCCTATCCCCCAGTGGCAGATTCTACGCGCTATTTCCCCAACTTGGGAGCGCTGCTCAATAACGCCTCGCTGGACGTTGAAGTATTGCCCAGCTATAGCCGATTTTTAACCTTTCGTTGCACCGCCCGCGATAACAATCCAGAAGCAGGTGGCGTGGCGTGGACAGAGGTAGCCTTCAAATCCTCCGATACTGCCGGGCCTTTTCTAGTCACTTCACCTAATACCACTTCTGACACTTGGGTGGGCGGCCGATCAGCCGAAGTGACTTGGGATGTAGCCAATACAGACAATGAAATAGTCAATTGTCAAAAGGTCAATATCTATTTATCTACCGATGGCGGATTGACCTATCCCACGCTACTGTTAGCAGAGACCGCTAACGATGGACAAGCCTTTGTGACCGTACCGGAGATCACGACGAGTAGTGCTCGCATCATGGTCGCAGCGGCCGATAACATCTTCTTTGACTTGTCAAATCGCAATTTTTCGATTGAAGCTGGACAGGCCCCTACTTTTTCCCTAAGTGCAGACCCGCTGGCTAGCCTCAACCTGTGCCCCCCAACCGATGTGAGCGTTCAAATTGCGGCGGCTGGCACCGCCGGATTCAGCGGTCCCATCACCTTAGAAATCGTAGGAGAATTACCTGCCAACACGGTCGCTACCTTCGGTCAAAATCCTATTGAGGCGGGACAAAGTACACAGTTAGATTTATCCTTACGAGATTTTTCGGAAGGCACCTTTGACTTCTTGATTAAGGCATATGCTGGAAGTGATACCCTATTTAAAGATATACGAATCAGCACGGTATCTAATGACTTTTCCGATTTGGCCCTCATGAGTCCAGCAGATGGTACCCGGGATATTGTCCTATCTACCGACTTTGCCTGGACACCGACCAGTAATGCCGATTCCTACGGAATTGAAATAGCTACCAGTCCGACTTTTACTCCATCCTCCATTATCTTGCAAGAAGAAGACATTGTGGGTTCATCTTATAGTCCCAGTATCCAATTCGATGGCAACCAACTCTATTTCTGGCGGATTAAGCCCAAAAATACTTGTGGAGATGGCGCCTTCTCCGCTCCATTTGCCTTCCAAACTAGCACGGCAGCCTGCGTCGAAAGCAGTACCACGGACGTTCCAGTAAACCTACCAGGCTCGGGCTTACCCACCCGAGAACTAACCATCAACATCCCTTCAGGCGGTGCCATATCAGACCTCAACATTCCCCGGATTCGCGGTTCTTTTCAGCCCGTCAATAGCTTGCGATTCAGCGTCATCAGCCCCGCAGGCACCACTGTTATTCTGTTTGATAAAAACTGTGGAAATACCACCAACATAGACATTGGATTTGACAGTGATGCCCCCGAAACCATCCAATGTGCCCCTGATGATAATCTGATTTTTCAGCCGATCGAATCTTTAGATGCGTTTGATGGTGAAGATGCCCAAGGAGAATGGAAATTGAAAGTAGAAGTGGTACGCTCAGGGTTTGGCGGCGGTGGTCGAATCGAAGAATGGATCCTAGAATACTGTGCTACGCTAAGTCCATCTAACCCAAGTGTCTTGACCAATGACACCTTATTTGTTCCTCCAAATCAATTCAACATCATTACCCGCGAAAAGCTAGAAATCCAGGATCCAGACCAAAATTCTCTAGACCTAGTATACACTATCATTACACCGCCCGCTTTTGGCAATGTGCTTTTCGATGGTGTTCCCCTTGGTGTTGGTGATCAATTTCTGCAGGCGCATATTAATGATAATCGAGTAGTTTATGAGCACGATGGAACAGATGTCGTATTTGACCAATTCACCTTTATTGTAGAAGATGGTACGGGCGGATGGCTACCGACACAAACTTTCCAGGTCAAGATTGACGAAAATGCAGTGGTGAGTACAGACGATCCTATTCATAGAGCTAACATCAGCCTATTTCCTAACCCGGCGGACGATCTTGTACAAATTGTTTTTGAGAAGGAATGGACTGAAAGACTACAAGTGGAATTGTTAAGTCTTCAAGGTCAACTACTGCAGACACAAGTTGGTCTTCCACAAAATGGAGCTTTCAAATTTGATGTACAAGCATACCCAGCAGGTGTATATTTTGTGCGCCTCCGTTCTGCGGGAGCCAGCCGATCATTCAAACTCATATTGGAGTAAAGCAAAGTGCAGGTAGGCAATAGTACTTTTTTCCGCCAAAAGCCATCATCTAGCCTGTACTACACATCAGAGGAAACGGTAAATCCTCCTATTATCGTTTCCTCTGCTAGTTCTGCCTATCTACCCAAGCGGTAATAAGGCGGGACGCTGTGATATTTCGTGATAACAAATCACATCTTCACAGAAATAGTGAGCTACCATACTTTTGCGAGTAGCACCGGATTGAGTAATCGCTGTGCCGCCATGGATGAGATTAGCATGCCAAAACAATACATCCCCTTTCTTCGCCTCAAAGATCTTGGCCCCAAAGTGATGTTCCTCGACAATTTCCGCTATTTTATCTTCAAAGCGTTTATTGGCAAATTCCCCAAGGCGCCAGCGGCTATGCCCAGCAGGGTAATCTTCTGTGGTGATGTAGGGTAAACGATGGGAACGAGGATAATAGACCAAGGGGCCTTGCTCCGGGCCAATATCCTCAAGTGCTATCCAGGCCGCAATGAGATAGCCTTGTGGCTCTGTCGTCATATGAATGGAGTCCGAATGCGCCCTTTGCTCGCTACCTTCAATGAAGTTGATGGTGTGAAAAGGAATCACGGGTTTTCCCATGATAAAATTGAGCAATTCCAATAGGCGAGGTTCCCGAAAAAAGGCATTGGCCATCGGAGACACCTTGAAGGATTCCATAATCTTCCGTCCCGTATAATTAAAATCCAATTGATCTTTCGCTAGCAACTCGTCTACTTCTGCATTCAATTGATCCACCTCTTCTTCGGCAAAAAATCCTTTCAAAATGAGATAGCCTTCTTCCACAAAGCGTCGGAGCTCTTCCTGTTGGTCTGCTGGCATCTGCTGATAGGTGGGATGGGAAATTAGAGTGGCTAGGGCATCTGGACGGTCCAACCAGGGAATATCAGGGTGGTGAGGATTAAAATCTTTGCTTCCAATGCTACTCAGGATACTTTTTTGCAGGTCATATTTCTTATATAGGGCATGATTGTGCTGCAATTGATCCCGATTCAGCCAATTATTCAGAACGTAAAGCGACTTGAACTGTCGCAGTGTGCCCGTATATTTGCGAAAGATTTTACCCAATGATATCATGCTGCAAAATTAAGCATTGAGACCATAGCCTGTATATAATTTCACACAATCTTACGCCAGACATCCCTCAATTATCCATCTAACAAAGCGCCTTTCATCGTATCCTCCTGGTGTTTCCAAAGCTCCTGAAAAGCAGTACTCTCTTTGCGCAAACGCTCGAAGGTCCCCTCATCTACGACGCGCCCATTTTCCATTACATAGACATAGTCAAATTTAGAGAGGAGATGCAAACGGTGAAGGGAAGAAATGACCGCTTTTTCATCAAACTCCTTGAATAAACGCTCGTAAATGAGTAATTCTGTTTTAGGATCTACGCTACTCGTCGGTTCATCCAATAATACCAATTCGCTATCACGAGCCGCCAGTACGCCTCTCGCCAAGGCCAAGCGCTGTTTTTGTCCGCCCGAAAGATTTACTCCTTTTTCCTTGATGTTAGCAGCCAGGCCATTGGGAAGTTGGTCTACCACCTCCGTGAAGTGAACGGCAGCACAGACTCGTCGCACCTCCTCTTCCGAAAAAGGTAGACCCAAGGTGATATTGTAATTAATGGTATTCTCAAAAATTTCCGGCTCCTGGGGAAAGAGCGTAACCTGGTCCGACAGATCCCGCATCTCAATCGGGTTTTCATCTACCCGAATATCCACAGCAGCAGGGGGATATAAACCCCGAAGCAGGGCCAACAAGGTGCTTTTCCCACTTCCACTTTCTCCAATTAGGGCAATCTTCTCACCTCTGCGAATTCGCATCCTCAAGTCAAACAATCCCATGCTTCCCGTATTCTCCGACCAAGCTGCTTTGTGCGTAAATTGGAGCCCACTCAACTCGATCGCTTTCCAGTCCTTTTCTAGTACCTCCTCTACCGGCGGCAAATGCAACTCGTCGTAGGCTTTAATGATATTCTTGGCCGTATCGACATCTGTATGATAACGTACAATTTGGGTGTATTGCCAGGCAAAATTGTGGAAAACGGCAGTAAACTGCTTCACAAAACCGACCAGGGTGACCAATCCCCCAACCAGAAAGACCTCGCCAGGCACCCAGTTCTGGTAGATATATCCCACTACTATCACACCATAAATAAGACTGACGCAGGATCCCACCGTAAACCATTTCCATTCATTGATGAGCACCTTGCGGATGAAGGGGGGATAGATAGCCGCTACCTTATCGTCAACGCCCAACTCCATGCGTTTTTCTAGGCGTAAAGTGATGACAGTAATGATATTGGAAAGGCTGTCGAAAAGCGTCGAAGAAACCTCGTGTTCCCTTTCATTGACTTCTCGAGTCGCCTCGATGAAAGGTTTGTCAAATTGAAAAATAATGTAGATCACAAATAGCCCCAGAAAGACGGCAATACCCCCAAATAAGGGAGAAAAATAGACCATAGCAGAAATAGCCACCAGCATCTTGGCAATAGTGTGAAAATACATGAAGCCTTGATCAAAAAATTCCCAAAGAGCCGCATAAGCCTTACGCACTCGATTGATCGTAGCCCCACTGTGGTTGTCTTGATGCCACTTGACTGGCAAATGCACCGTTTTATGATAGAGCTCTCCCAAAAAATTCCGGCTGATGCTGAAGGCGGTTTTACGCTCCATTAGGCGGGCTGGGCCATGAAATACCCAATCTAGCAAATGGATCATGAAGTAGGCTAAGGCATAAATCCACGCGTAGCGAAGGGCATTCACCCCTTCCTTTTGCAATTCATTGATAAACATTCCCCAAAAAATGGGGTATAAAGAAACAACAATGGTACTCAGCGCAAAGAGCGAATAAGTAAGCGCATAGCGCCTACGTTCTTCCTTAGCATACTGCCAAGCAGTTCGTAACAAGGATAGATAGGGGTTCTTAAAAAGGACCGAAAATGACATGAGCAGGGTAATTATCGATTGATGAAGTCGTTTAAAAACACCTCACTGGCGGCGATGAAGCGCTTTTTGGCTCAGTAGACATGATTAAACCTCTTCAATAAAAAATGGACCAAGATTAAATAGGTAAGATGGGACAAGTGGTATTTAGACTAGTTTCTTCATGTTTTACATATTTTCACCAGCGATATCGCATTTGCACAACCCGTTCTACTCCATTTTAGTTCCCGAGACTGTACGACATCACTATATATGGCATAAGCCTAAGATTCAACATTGAAATCCTGATTCTGCTATGCAAAGAAAAACATATATCCTTACATTTGCCTAGCAAATAGAACCTTCAAATCGACCATATGTATAGTCAACCCGATCAGAAAGCACTCTTTGATCTCTCCAAGCAATTCTTAGATAGTCAACAAGCCATTCATAAACAATCGGCTAGCGAAAAAGCAAGCAGCCTACGCCAGTTGATCATCTATCACGAATGGCGTTATTATATGCTTAATGATCCAGTTATCTCCGACTATGAATACGATCAACTTTTTAAACAACTAGAGGCGATTGAAGCGGAGCAACCAGAACTGGTCACACCAGATTCTCCCACCCAAAGGGTAAGTACCGATCTAACCTCAGACTTTGATTCTGTGGCCCACCTTACGCCCATGTTGTCCCTGGCCAACTCCTACAATGCCGATGACTTAAAGGAGTTTGATGAGCAAATCAAACGGCTTCTGAATATGCCAGAAGAGGCAGAGATTGCCTATGCTGTAGAGCCCAAATTTGACGGTGGTAGCATTGCTTTAGTATACGAAAATGATTACTTAGTACGAGGAGCCACGCGCGGCAATGGGACTAAGGGGGAAGAAATGACCAATAATGCCCGAGCCATCAAATCCATTCCGCTCAAAGCGGGGTTTTCGACACACGGACTGCACCAGGTTGAGTTGCGGGGAGAAGTCTTGATCAGGAAAGATGTCTTCGAAAAAATCAATAAAGAGCGGGGCCAGCAAGGCCTTTCCCTATTCGCCAATGCTAGGAATACCGCCTCTGGTGGTTTACGGATGAAAGATCCAGCAGATGTAGCTAAACGGGGATTGGAAGCCTTCTTATATACGCTGGGGTATGCCACCGATGAAGCGGGTAAAAACATGCTCAGTACTTTTAACACCCATAAAGAAAGCTTAGATATGCTTACTGAACTGGGCTTCAAAGTTCCCAGGGAAGGTATAGAGCGCAAGCTGTGTAAGAATATTGAGGAAGCCATTGATTTTTGTGTGGAATGGGAAGCCAAGCGCGAAGCTTACCCCTATGAAATTGATGGTATGGTGGTAAAAGTCAATGATCGCGAAATGCAGGAGCGAGCTGGCTACACTAGTCATCACCCACGCTGGGCCATTGCCTTTAAGTTTAAGGCTAAGCAAGCCACCACTAAGCTCGTAAACGTAGAATATCAGGTAGGAAAAATTGGCTCTATCACCCCCGTGGCTAAGGTCGAGCCCGTCGCCCTGGCGGGAGTCACTATCGGTTCTATTTCGCTACATAACGAAGACTTCATTAAAGAAAAAGATCTACGCTTGGGAGATACCGTTGTGGTAGAGCGAGCAGGGGACGTCATTCCCTACATTGTCAAAGCGGTTGAAGACCTCAGAGATGGCTCCGAACAACCCATTGCCTTTCCGCAGACCTGCCCTATCAACACCACAGACACGCCCGTCGAACTGATCAGAGAAGGAACGGAAGCAGCCTGGCGTTGTCCACAATGTGTTTGCGGTGCCCAAGATCTACAACGTACCATTTTTCACGTTTCCAAATCTGCCATGGATATCGATGGCCTGGGTAAATCGATTATAGAACGCTTTTTTGAACTGGGTTGGATCAGGCGCCTACCAGATATCTATCGACTCGATTATGACCAAGTAGCTACCTTGGAAGGCTTTGGCGAAAAGTCTGCCAAGAAGATGAAGGATTCCATTGAAAAGGCCAAACAGAATCCCATTCATCGCCTGCTACATAGTTTGAGTATTCATCACTTAGGTAAAAAAGTATCTAAGTTATTGGCCGCCGAGATCAATCACGTACTAGACCTAAAGAATTGGACAGCGGAGGATTTTACCAATATCAAAGATGTAGGTCCTATTGTCGCAGAAAACGTCATTCAATTCTTCCAAATACCCACCAACGTGGAGATGCTAGAAGAAATGGAGGCTTTGGGCGTCAATCTTACCCAAACGGAAGAAGATCGCCCTAGAGTGGTGGCCGCAGATGCTCCGCTGGCTGGAAAAACGATTCTTTTCACCGGCTCTCTCCAGTTGATGGGTCGTAAAGAAGCTCAGGAGAAGGCAGAGGCGGCTGGCGCTCGTAACCTCAGTGGGGTTAGTTCCAAGCTAGATATCTTAGTGGCTGGTGAAAAAGCAGGCTCTAAGCTCAAAAAGGCACAGGCGTTGGGCACTGTCCAGATCTTATCCGAGGAAGAATTCGTGGCGCTACTCCAATAAACGAAGCAGCTGCCGTGCTTTGCTTCGATAATTGCTTTGAGTACTATTAGCTACTCGGCCTAAGTACAGCTTTGCCTGCTCACTTTGTCCCAATTGCAAACTGGCCAAGCCGGCATACCATTGGCTACTTATAAACCGAAGGTGTTCTTCGGGCACCTCCTGGAAGGTTCGCTGGGCATTTTGATATTGACCCAAAACGAGCAGCGTGTTACCGGTAAAGAAAAGTAAATCCGGATCTTCTTGTCCTTTCCGAAGCTCATCAAAGAGTATCAGCGCCTGGTCGTAGCGTTGCTCATCGTACAGTCGAAACGCCTGTTCTCGCAGGCGTTGAGCGGCCATGCCGGTATCCGTTTTCACCAGATTATTTTTTGCTGGCGAAAAGTTATCCTTAAACAATTGTTGGTGATCCGTCTCGCTTGTTGCCGAACAAGACCAAAAAGATCCGGCGATAAAAAGAAGAAAAGGCAGAAGTCTACCGGTCCAGGGGTGATCGGGCAGTTGGGCGTGCATTTGTTGGTTAGATTTACCGAAGGCAGACAAGCTTTTACTTGATCCACCTTCATTTGAACAATAATTTTAGCTGTTAGAATCCGTTTGGCTGTGGGCATACTTTCCGACCTACAATGGAGAGGCTACATGGTAGGATAGATCTCAATGAATTAGTTGTGAACATAGCTCCCGAGGGTAGCGTAGCCACCATTGCGATGAAGACCATTTTTGTTTTGAATCGTAGTATACCACGGGTAACTGCGGAATAGATAATGAGCTGGTTTAAAGATATTCACTAACAATAATACCTCATTCCTAGTAGCAAAGGAATTAGGTTTTTTGTTGGCAAACCATAGGCCGATACCAGTTCAAGTACTATGAACGGACTTAGGAAAGTTTGTAAGGCAGTTGTTTTCCTTTCAATTATAGATAAAATACTGTAAATCACCAAAAATAGTGGCCTGATACTCTCTTTCAGGCGTTTGCGAATGCCCGACAAGCGAAGTTTATCCTAGCGAGAATCACCGTAAACTTCGGTTGTCTGCGCGCGGAAGGCGGAAGGCGGAAGGCGGAAGGCGGAAGGCGGAAGGCGGAAGATAAGATGCGAAAAATTCCGAATCTCCTCTTCCGCCTTCCGGTTTTCAAACTACTGTAAGACGCTAGGTAGTTGTTGCTTAGTTTACGTCTTGCTTATTCTTCAATTTCTCCATCATGCCTGCCAGACTATCTTTGTTGAGTTTGTCAGGGGCTTGCCCGTGGGCCGCTTTGGCATGCTTTAAAGCCTTATCATATTCGCCAACAGCAGCGTAGCCTCGTGCTAATCCGACGTGCGTGGGCCAGGCTTCTCCAAAGCGTTCAGCATTGTACTTAAAAATCTCCAAGGCTTTATCTTTTTGTCCCAAACCAATCAGCTGGCGGCCAAAGGCGTGAATTTGGAAAGCGGTAGCCGTAGCATGCCGTACGGCCTTGTCCATGGTAGCGATGGATTCCGGGGAACGATTCAGCTTGTTCAAAACGGCAGCTTTAGCAGATAGAGTCGTAAAGTTCTCTTGCCCAACAAAAGGTGCACTAATGGCATTATCTGCCCAGACTAATGCTTCTTCTAGGTTGACATCATTAGAAACACAGTAGTTCACCGCGCTTACCCAGGACTGGTATTGAAACCCCGTCGAGCTCTTCAATTCGTCGCGGATCGTTTGTACATATAAGTCCTTGGCATCCGCTAGTTCAATTTTGAAAGGGAGTTCCAGGTTTTCCCATTTCATGCTTAGCACGCAGGATTCGGGCTGCCGATCGATAAACTCATAAGTCAACCATTCCGTATACTCCGATTTTTCTGGTGTTGCTTCTACGCGCAAAACGTCATCCGCTTCGTCGTAGTAATAACTGCCCCAGGCACTGGTATTCTTGTTGAAGATTAGGGTCCAATCGCCATTTTCTTTGGGAATGATATGGAAGCCATACTTCCCAGCCTTCAGTGCTTTGCCCTGAATCTTTACATCGTGTGAAAACTTGATCACCGTGTTTTCATTCGCTCCAGCCCGCCAAGGAATTTCTTTTGCTGAGCCAAAATTATTCGGTGCCATGCCGTAGGGTACGAGCTGCCCCCAGATCTGCCCCTTTCGATCCTGACCGTTGGAGGCAGTGACATCAGGGCTGTTGTAGATGACCGATACATGGGCTACAGCACCAATGTATTGGGTCACGATACTTTTTTGATTCCCACCACTAGGTGGTAACGTAATTTGTGATTTACCTATCGTAATACAGAAAACAAAGAGTAAAAACAGTTGGGTAGTCCTTTTTGTAATCATTATCTAAAAGATTTATGGAACAAAAAATGTGATTTGCTTACACACCAGTGTGAGCAGCCTCAGCACTATCTAATGCTGACAATGAATAAGAGAGGAATGGTGTATTAGCTGGATGTTTCTGTTGAGTTAGTCTACTCGGATTGGTTAGCGTTCTTAGCTGGGTAAAAGCGGTACAGTCGGGTTATTTCTCTGATCTGGTGTTTAATTAGTGGTGGGTAGGTCCCTAGACTTGTTGTTTCCCACTACTTAATTGACACAGCTTACAAGACAAAAGTAGGAAAGCTTTTTGCAATTACTGAAGCATTGAGGGTCAATTAGATCAAGACGGGATTTAGTCCGTTCAACGCCTTTTTTTTGAGGATGAAAATTGGCTCTCGTCACCGGGTGAGGTCCACTACCCCCAACAAAAAAGGGGCCTTTCGGCCCCCAGAATCTTGAAAGTGAGATTGTAAAATCCCATTTTTCACCTATCAACATTTGTGCATCTTTATATTACTGCTGTTCCGTCAACTCGAAAACAGCATCCATAATCTTTTGATCGGCAGATGATTTATAACTCCCATAATCATTGGCAGCTAAGCCTTCAAAGTTCCGCATGCTAGGGTTGGCGCCGTGTTCAGCCAATAAATCAGCCACCGCGTTATGCCCTTTTTGTGCCGCTGCCATGATGGGGGTCGTTCCCATGATATTCGGATGATCAAAGTTGGCTCCTTTCTCTAGTAGCACTCGAACTAGGGCCATATCCCCTTTTTGTGCTGCGAGGTGCAGTCCGGTATTTTCCATATAGTCCATACCATCAACATCTGCACCAAAATCGACGAGAATACGGGCCACTTGCTCGTGTCCTTTTTCAATGGCTATATTCAGTAGGGTTTCGCCCATATCGGTTTGCCAATTCGCATCTGCTCCCGCCTGATCACTTTTGTGCAAGAGAATTCCACTGATCACATTATATCCATTGCGGACGGCGATGTAGAGCGGAATATCTCCATCATCGTTCGGCTGACTGGGGTCGCCCCCATTGCGAACGAACAGGGCTACCATGCGGATATTATTCATGGCAGTTGCCTTGGCAATGGGGGTGATGCCATTCGACTTTCGATTGACATCAGCCCCTTTTTCGATGAGTGTTTGTAATAGTTTCAAATCGTTGAGCTCCATAGCCAGCATCAATGGACTTTCGCCAGCATCGTTTTTCAAGCCGGCTTTGGCTCTCTTTATGACTAATTGGATAATTGAGGTATTCTTCTTCTTCAGAGCGAGGGTCAAGGGGGTTTCTCCTTCCTTATTCTTCAGATTAATCACGGCTTTTTTCACCAACTGTTGAACCATTTCCGTGTTTTCCTGCTGGATAGCCAGCGTCAGTGCCGTTTCACCAGCTTCACTATGTTGGTAATACTTCATGGCATCAAGCGACTTAGATACTTGCTCTGTATCACCAGCCTCTACCGCCGCAAAGAATTGTTGTTGTAATGCTTCGGCTGATAATTTCTTTTTCTTCTTCTTTTTTGAGGGAGTTTCTTCTGGCGTTAGTTCTTCGGATGGCTCAACAGTTTGGGTGGGGGAAACTTCTTGTGCAAATATACCTCCCACCGGCAGTATTAGGGCTAGTGCCACTATGATCAGTGTAGCTCTCATTTCGTCCGGTTTTAATTATCAAAAAGTATATTTGCTGCATAAGTTAGTTTAACCGATCTGCCAGGAGTAGAGCAGGCTGGGTTGTAATTTGAAAAAATAATGAATGACGTGGAATGATTCCACTGAAAGTTGGATTATACTTGTGTAAGTAGTGAATACTTGAGGAGTAGTTGTGAAGACAATCTATAAATGCTAAAAGGAAGCATTTTATTTTATAGGAGCACAAAAAAAACTACCTTTAAGCAGTTAAACTACTGAAAAAGAAGTCTTTAAAACAGAAAAAAACCACATACGATGTCGAGACTTGATACCTTTACTGTCATCATTGTAGGCCTATGCCTAGCCGCATTAGGGTACTTGGTATACAAAACCATTCAGCTGCGCCAACTCAAAAATGCTTCCCCTACGAGTTCGATCTCCGTCCAAGATACGTCTGAGGAGTCTTCTGATAACACCCTTACGCTGGGTGATGAAGATGATGCCATCGATCCCGTTGCTGCTGAAGATGGAGATCTGGATGATGACCAACTGAGCGTCGATAATGGTACCTTGGTGGAGGAGGAAGAAGGAGAAGCAGTAGAGGAAGAAGCACCAGCCGATGCTATTGCTCAAAGAGAAGAACCCAAAGCCACTAAGGCAGAAGTACCAAGCAGTTTCGATACCGATGCCACAACTGCAGGTTCCTTCTTAGTCTTGGCGGGTAGTTTTAAACAAAAAGCAAATGCCGAAGCGCAGGTACGCCGCCTGAAAAAAATGGGGTTTGATGACGCCAGAGTAGCCAGTTTTAACGGAGGGTCGCTAGCCGTAGCCTTGGTAGGCCGCTTTGATGACTATGATAAAGCCACCGAACTGGCCAACAAAGTGGAGGCTAAGGGCATTGACGCTTTTGTAAAAGGTAAGCAGTAGCCTTCTATGGAAATCTTCCCCGCTAGGGAGTTTGCTCACTGGGCAACAGCTAGACTGCTCATTCAAGAATATGTAGATTGGCTGGGAATTGATCTTTCCTACCAAAACTATGAGGCCGAGTTTCAAGGGCTAGAACAAATGTACAGCTCTCCTGGTGGCTTACTCTTAATAGCTCAAGAAAACGATCAAGCAGCAGGCTGTATCGCTTATCGAGAAAAAGGGCAGGAACGTTGTGAAATGAAACGTTTATATGTACGTCCAGCTTATCGAGGTCGACAGCTGGGTAAAACCTTGGCCGCGGCTTGTATTTCAGGGGCTCAACAAGAGGGATATAAAGAAATGGTATTGGACACCCTACCTAGTATGCGAGGAGCCATACGCCTCTACGAACAGTTGGGCTTTCAAGCTATCCCTCCCTATTATAACAATCCAGTCCCAGATGTCATTTATCTAGGACTGGATCTGTAAGTGCTTTGCTAAGATAGGATTACTTCGTGGCGCCGAAAGCATCTACCCAAGCCAACATGCCACCCTCGAGGTTTCTAACGTTGGAGAAACCGTTCTGCATCAAAAACTGCTTGGCTCGGCCACTGCGTCCGCCAGAACGGCAGTATACAATCACTTCTACATCCTTATCTTCGGAGATCTCATTCATGCGAACGGGAACAGTGCCCAACGGGATCAACTTCCCCCCCACGTTGAATTCTTGATGTTCATCCGGTTGGCGAACATCAATCAACACCATTTCCTCTCCCTGATCAAGCTTTTCCTTTAGTTCTTGCACATTTATATCCATCTGGTTACTATTTAATGATGATTAGTTTTCGTCTTTCGATTTGGTTGGTCCTACGATTTCGCAGTTGAACAAAATAGGTTCCATTAATCAAACCATCCAGAGCGATGCTTGGTTCTAATAGGCCACTCTTCATGCGTTGTCCTACCTGGTTGAAGAGCGTAAACTCAAAGTCTTTATAGCGTGCATCTTGAAGCTTCACAAACAATTGTTCTCGGGCCGGATTAGGATACAATTTCACCTGAGACATAAGATCTTCCAACTCTTCTACTGGCGTCGAGATGGGCTTTTCACTACCCACGATCGGACGAATCATCAAAGCACCGGGAATAAACAAATTAATGGGTTCCCAAGCCACGCCAGCATTCCTCAGGGTGAAGTCCACTGCCTGTGGTTGGTTTCGATCATAACCTACCCCCACACACTGGTTAAAATCACAAGCCGATGCTTGTTCCCAACCCACATAAAAATCGCCAGCAGGTAGGTATAGCGCTTCACCTTCACCATTTTCGTCGGTGAGCAAATAGGTGGTAAAACCTTGCAACGTATCAAAATTATTCGTAGCAAAGAAGGGGTTGAGTAAAGCTTGGTATTCCGGCGTATCATCCAATTCACCAATCCACACCTTTAAGCGAAAAAATTGCTGCTCAATATCAACGGCGGTGGTAAAGGGATGATGGATGGCCACCGCCTGCAGGGAATCCGCCACCCCCGCCGTAAACTTGACGGCCACATCAGTACCTGGAGAAGATACGAGCGACAACTCCGCCGTTCCATCATCATAGGCGAAGTAGTTATCAAAGATGGTGGTATAAGAGACAAAGTCATTGCGCTGAATAGCTTCAAAGCCTGGTGTAGTAACCTGAGTACTGTTATTGAGGCTATAATTCATTCGAAATTCTACGGGGCCTGGCACATTGTCAAAACTAGGTCCTTCCATGATCAAGGCATAGTTGGACCAAACATCCGGAAATACTGGATCGCCATCGAGGGCATAAGTCCGATCGGAAGCAGACTTTTCCGCTACGTTCCGCTCCTGCCCATTCAGCAACACCAGAGCGCCAAAAAAGGGATTAATATTAGTCGTGAGTTCCTGGAGGGTCAGGCTACTCGGGTCTGCTAGTAGCCCTTGATTTGCATGGTTATATAAACCCACCGAAATATCCCTGGCCAATTCATCTTCGCTCGTGCCCTGGAAATGCCGCCAAGGCATACTGGTATAGTTCTTCAAAATGGGCTTGGGTAGGGCCGTAAAAGCAATATCATTGATAAAGGTATCTACTTGTACGCCATCCAAACGAACATAATCGATGTGCCACACATCATTCATTCCCCGCCGGTCGGCAATATTGGTAAACCGGAATTGAAATCCACTGTAGCGATATTCCAGGGGCACCGGTATTGCATAAAATGTAAAAGGAATCTGACTAGTCAGGGGTTCACTATTGGGCAAGCCGGCTATCTTCTCTATTTCTACCCACTTTCCATCAATCGTTTTGAATTCCAAAATCAGGGAATCTCCCTGTTCCGGTTTATCTGCCAAACCGCGAGCTTGTAGCCAATAAGATAAAACCAGATCACCGTTTACCCCTTTCAGATTCAAATACTTTGAAGTTAGACGATCTGCTTCTCCTGCTTCTCCGCGGTAGGGAAACCCAAATGGGTCTAATCCATCTAGAGAAGCTACCCCCACCGAAGGTGGCCCATCTGCCATAGTATTGTTAACAAAAGCTTCCTGATCTAACCAATGGCTCCGAGACGGATAAGGTCCATCGTAGGAGAAGTCATCCATAAAGGGCAGGGAAAGTGTATCAGAGCTAATTCGAAAACTAAAACGGTAAGTATCACAAATAGCCAAATCATCGCAGATCACTAAACAAAGAGAATCAGTTCCCGCGAAGGCACTCGCGCGATAATAGACTCGCGTATCATCAATGGCAATGATTCTTTGGTCTCGCCCTTCGTAGTTATCCGCACAATCTTCGATAAAACTACAGGTCAACTGCCCCGGCAGGTTCGGGATTGCCGTTGCAATCACTTCATCATCGGGAGACAAAACAAAGGTAGCAGGGAATATATTTTGACCAGGACGGCGTGCTACCACTTGCATGATCACTTGGTCAAAGCAATTATCTGGATTGGCATTACTACAAAAGCTCACTTGAATAAATTCCTTCCCCACTAAGCCAGTCAAAGGACTATAAGACAATTGGTTGCCGACTATGCTAGCGATACCAAAATTAGCTTGATCACAGTTATCACACTTGAAAAAGCCGCCGCTATCCCCAGCCAGAAAGGTATCTATGGGAATCTCGATCAAGGCATCTTCCCCCGTGTTTACGTAGGTGATTCCCTCCTCCTCCACTGGACAGGCCATCTTCGGCGTGGCTCTTTCTTTGGGTAAGTCTTTGGAAGTCGTTTCCTGTAGCTGTCTTAAGTAGTCGTTCTGTTGTAATGGGATCAGTTCCTGCGCCTTGAGTCCGCCTAAAAACAGGACAAAGGCAAATGAAAAGTAGACAGTTCTCATTAATATGTTCACTTCGTTGATAGAATAGTTTTTCTCTCCTCTGAACGCCGCTTGTGCCTTTATGTTGTGCTAATAGCTTAGTGGATAAGTGCTTGTCATCTCCTGCCATTCCTTTTGTCATCTAGCTGCAAAACAACTACCCTACTGGTTGCAGTTCTCCTGTAAACAGGTCTTGGAGTGGTGCTATACAAGTAAGCCCAGCTTTGATCCGGCTACTCATTCACCACTACCTAGATAACAACCCAATAGACGTTTGACCTACTCACAGCCATCCGGCCGATCAGCGGTTAGGAACAAGCTAATGGTAGTACCCTTACGTATGGATTGATTCGGAACGTAGGCAGGTTCCTGCTTGTATACGTAAGCTGAACCTTGTTGATTGCCATGGATCACCCCCATTTTCAGAAATCGAGATTGAATTAGAAATTCAGCTTCAGAATAGGTTCTACAGACTAGGTTGGGTAATCCTACGTAGTCGGATTCTCGCGTGTAGACCACGAAATCGATGGATTCACCCTGGAATATTTCTATGCCATCCTTCCGCAGTTGACTCATGGGATAAGTCTTCCCATTGTAGGTAACCTCTACGATGGTACCTTCTGGCCGTCTTGCATTGAATATCGTTTTCGGCTCATTGACAATGATCGATCTAGACTCTAAATAGGATTTCGCCCCCTGAAAATCATCTGTAGTAGGTTTGAAAGGAATAGCAACCCCTTTAGAGGTTGTGCGCACCATAAAAATGGTACGATTCTCCTTCACCCTAGCAAAAGGCTCTGGTGTTTGGCTATAGATCACATTGGGTTTGTTTCCTGGCACATAAAGAGAATCTACCACTACTTTGAAGCTTCTACTCTTGGCCTTGCGTACCGCCTCATCCACACTCATTCCTATATAGTCTTCTACCTGAATAGATTCATTGTGATCGGTGTACATGCGCAGCCAGCCCGTAATCAAAACGAAAACCAGCAAAATAAAGCCAAAAATGGCAGCTACATTTTTCAAGAAGATAGGGGATTTTAAGAACGCCCAAACGGGAAGAAGGATCGTTCTATTTAGTCTGGCTACCATAGATTCATCCGTTGGTACGTTGGATGTTTCAACCGCTGGTGCCGTTTCTTCTACATCCGCATATTTGATGTAGCTGTTCCCTCCTTCATCCGTCAAGGTATTTGTAGCAACTGCCGCTTCTTCTACGGCCGTGTTGTCTGGCTTATTGACCAGTTCTTCCTCCGATAGGAGCGGTGGTTCTACCGTCGGTGCAATCACCGATGCCGCTAAGGCTTTCTCCTTTTTATTAAACCCGAAAGTCAATATTTGATCAATAAACTGATAAGGCTTATACCCTGCTGCCGCCGCCTGGTGAAAAATACAGGTGGCCGGGGTCATTCCAGGAAGTGAGTTCACCTCGATAACTTGCGTCTCAGCAGTACCATCAGCCAAGACACGTACAAAAGCATCTATGCGCGCATAGCCCTGCACATTTAGGATGCTAGCTACCTTCTCCAAATCTGCCTTTACCTGAGCAGCCACCGTTTCATAGCTAGCCGCCTCGCTAGCAAAGCGCGCTGGCGTAATATTTTGCCCCTCTCCGGCCAAAAACTTCTCTTCAAGCGACAGAACAGCGCCACTAGACAGTGTTTCACTAGGATCAAACACTTGATATTGCAACTCTCCCTCTTCATTATAGTGCGTCAGTAGCCCTCCCGTGATCTCCAGAAAATGTACCCCTTCCTCCCGAGTAATTAATTGTTCGAAGAGGATATCTCCTTTAGCTGGAAATTCTTCCTTGGGTTGCAGGGCTAATACCTTACGGGCTCCTGCATCATCCGTACCCTTGGGACGGAAGATCAATTGGGTAAAAGCCTCTAATTCTTTTCGGCTGTTAACCACCTTCACCGCCGCACTACAGCCATCATCCACGGGCTTGGCCACAAATGGATAGGTAAAAGTCGCTTCCACTTCCTGGTAAAAGGAACTGGGGTCAGACTCATAGACGGCCTTCGACAGCAACAATTGCGTGGCTACTTTGAAGCCATGTGCCTTCAAAGTCTGTAAGGTCTTATGCTTATTGATGGTAAGGCTAGAGGACTTGACACCTGAGCCATTGTAAGGCACCCCTTTGGCGTCCAACTGGAGCTGCAGTTGACCATCTTCACCAGGACGTCCGTGCAAAGCAATGAAAACGCCATCAACCTTTTTCGTAAGTTGATCTAGGCTCAGCTTTTGTGGCTCAAAAACTACCCCAGCGGAAGCATACTTGTTTGTAATGCCCTCGCAGGCCTTTTTAATCTCCTCAATCACCGGGTGCGCCTTCCACGTCTTTATTTTATCCCGAATATCATCCGCATTATCCTTGAGCAGCAGATTGATCGGCAATTGATAAAACTCATATTTATTGGTACTCCCCGTCAGAAATATGGGGATAGCTTCATAGTCTTCTGAACTCGCTAGTTTTTCAAAGATATTCCGGCCACTTTCCACCGAGATATGGCGTTCAGCAGAATAACCACCCAATACCACACCGATCCGTTTTCTCACCTTCTGCTGATTCTGCAAAGAAGCAATCGCATCATCCACCACGGCCAGCAGTGCTTTAAAAGAAGCCTTATCCTCCTGCTCAGCCATACGCTCCTGAATAGAGGTACGGATGATATAGGTCAGAAACTGGGAAGGATTGAGGCCAATTTCAGCAGCCTGATGGAAAAAGAAAGACGAGGGTAACATCCCCGAAGTCGTATTGGGGTCATTTAAAAAGATCTTGTCTTTCGTAATAAATCCATCTATCCGGGCGTAGGTTTGGAAATTCAATTCCTCGAAAAGTCGCTCGCATTCCTGCCGAATCGCGTTGATATCAGTGTTCGGCAGATCAATGGGGGTCAGCTTGCGAGATAGCCCCGGCATATATTTAGAACGATAGTCAAAGAATTCCTGCCCCTTGATAATTTCGGTGGGCGGAAGGGCAACACTTCCTCCCTCTTCGGTACGAACGACGATGCAGGAAAACTCCTTCCCATCAATAAATTCTTCAATTATGACTTTCTCCTCCGACTGGAAAGCTTCCAATAGGATCACGCCTTCACTATCCGCGGGAAGGCCATTGAGGTAGGTCAACAAGTGCTCTGGGTGATAATAGGTCGCTGCGTGTTCTTGGTAACTGAGCTGTAATGGAAAGCCCAAACCATGCCTAATATCGGTTAGATCGCGAACGTAAGACACTTTCTCCGCATCAGACATTCCCGCCCATTTGAGGACAGGTACGCGCCAGCGGAAAAAGGCTTGATCCATCGCCTTATGAAAACCCAGCGTACCTTCTGCCTCGGAGATGATAGACACGCCAATGGATGAGCCTTGATTTGCCGGACGAATAACCATTGGAAAGCCGATTTTCTCCTTCGCCTCCTCAAAGTAATCCGTCTTCTCACGGTCCAGCCATGCCCCTTTAGTCACCGTGATCACGGTCGGACAAGGGAAGCCCTTCTCTCCCATCACTTCCTTCTGCCGGGCCTTATCCATCCCCAGTTGACTAGCCGCTATTCCACTACCTGTATAGGGAATCCGCAATTGCGCTAACTGCGCTTGAATTTCTCCATCCTCACCATAGATACCATGTAGGGCCAAAAAGGCTACATTGATCATCTGAGGTAGTTCACTGGGATCAATACGTCGGCCAACTTGGCTCAGCAGTTGATCCAGTTCTGAGTCGGATAATTCACCTAGACTTTCTTGATAAACCTGAAAAGCATGGGGCGAATCGGGTAAGCTATCAACGGGTGGGAAAAAGTCTCGAATCGAACCTTTATAAATGTAAGCCCAGTCTAAGAGGATGAAGTTTCGATAACTATCCACAAAGATCGGCAGCGGCTCAAAAATAGACTTGTTCAGGTTGTCGTACACTGTACGGCCTCCAGCAAAAGAGATTTCCCTTTCTCTAGATGGGCCGCCAAAAAAGATACCTACTTTTATTTTCATATCGCTATTGGCGCTCATATCGGCGCAAATTTAGCTTAAATTGAATAGCTGTTCTCATTTTTTGCGGAGAATATTGGGAAACTCCATTTTCTTTGCAGTTTCGTGCGCGAAGATATAAAGAATAAATCTATGAATCGAGAGCTGCTCAAGCTAGCTGTTCCCAACATTGTCAGCAACATTTCTGTACCGCTATTGAGTTCGGTGGATACGCTCTTGATGGGGCACCTGACGGCCTTACACATTGGCGCAGTAGGTGTTGGTTCGATGATCTTTAATTTCATCTACTGGAATTTTGGGTTCTTGCGTATGGGCACTACGGGGATTACGGCCCAAGCTTATGGGCGCCAAGACGATGCAGCCATTATGACTACTTTAGGCAGAGGGATGTTGATTGTCTTGATCCTGGCTACGCTTATTCTATTGTTGCAATATCCCATCGGCCAGGCAGCCATGTATCTCCTAAACGTCTCTGCGGAACAACAACCCCTGGTCCAAGAATACTTTTACATTCGCATTTGGGCAGCCCCAGCCACCTTGGCTTCTTATGCCATTCTCGGCTGGTTTTTTGGCATGCAAAATGCGATCTTCCCATTAATCCTGACCCTGATCATCAATGTGACCAATATTGTAGTCAGTTGGGTCCTCGTCCGGCAATACGGCATGGAAACGGCGGGCGTAGCTTATGGCACCTTGGTGGCCCAATACGTAGGCCTAGTGGCTGCTGCTTTCCTATTTCTGGGGCGTTACCGCCATTATCTAGCCCACTTTAGTCAAAAAGCGCTGCTGATATGGCATGAATTACGTGGCTTCCTAGCCTTGAATGCTGATATTTTCCTACGCACTTTCTGCCTGACCCTGGCCTTTGGCTTCTTCTACAGTCAGTCGGCCACCGAAGGCGCCTTGATCTTGGCTGCCAATGTGATCCTGCTACAGTTTCTCAACTGGATGTCCTACGGGGTAGATGGCTTTGCTTTTGCTGCGGAAAGCCTGGTAGGTAAGTATGCGGGTGCTGCGGATCGGCCCAAGACGACGCAGGCTATCGGGCTCTCTTTCCGCTGGGGAATGGGCTTGGCCGCGGGCTATGCGATGCTTTACGGCCTTTTTGGAGATGCTCTTTTACAATTGTTCACCAATAAACCGGATGTACTCGAGGCAGCACGCCCCTTTCTGATCTGGATGATCATTTTCCCGATCCTAAGTACTCCCTGCTACCTTTGGGACGGTATCTTTATTGGCCTAACCGCCGCCAAATCAATGCGCAATAGCATGCTTTTGGCTATGGTGGTCTATTTCAGCACCTATTATCTGTTTCAACAAGGCTATGGAAATCACGGGCTATGGCTGGCCCTCTTGGTATTCATGATTGCTCGTGGCGTGTTTCAGTGGCTTTTATTTAGGCAGAAAGGCTTAGATTTGACATAGCCTACCACATTAGGGCTATAGTTTGAAAATGAACTGCTTAACAAATACTTAGCTAGAAATCGACCCATTATGGACAAGATAGAAAGAAGATCAGTGCTCAAGTCGCTGGGTGCTATTTCATTAGGGATAGCCGCTCCCACGCTGGCAAAGGGAGAGACTTTGGCGGCACCCTACGCTATTAAGCAACAACAGTTGGAAACCGATATCCTGGTGGTTGGTGGTGGTACCGCGGGAACTATCGCTGCCATCCAAGCTGGCCGGGCCGGTGCCCGAACTATGCTTATAGAAAGTGGGAGTCAACTTGGGGGTACGACGACGACGGGGGGCGTTGCATTTCCCGGTATATTTCATGCCTGGGGCAAACAGATTATTGGAGGAATAGGCTGGGAGCTGGTGATGGATTGTGTACAACTCAATGGCGATAAGTTGCCCAACTTTTCCCTCTTACCCGACCGGCACTGGAAACATCAAGTTACTATAAATGCTTCTTTGTACACCCTCTTAGCCGAAGAGAAATGCCTAGAAGCCGGCGTAAGTATTCGCTATTACGAAACACCCCATCAACTTGAATTTAAAGAAGGAAAATGGCGGGTGGAAACCGTTGGAAAAGGAACCCGAACCCAGATTATTTGCAACCAGATCATCGATTGTACAGGAAATGCTTTGATTGCTTCCATGGCCGGTTTTGATGTGTTAAGAGAAGTCGACACACAACCAGGATCACTGGTCTTTCGGATCGGGGGATATGATTACGATGCGCTTGACCTAGCAAAAATCCCCAAGCAATACCATCGCGTTCTAAGGCAAAATATGCTGGAGCACCAAACCAGGACCAGCAGAGAACACACCTTTGTACCTTATAGTTATGTGTACGTGCCAGGTGCTGATTCTACCACGTCCGAATCCCATACTACGGCAAACCAACAGGGCCGAGCAACGCTGCTGAAGCTCGTTCGTGAACTTAGGTCTTTTCCTGGCTGTGAAAATGTGAAGCTCGTAAATTTGAAAACAGAAACAGCCGTAAGGGAAACCTTCCGAATCGAGGGAATATATAAAATGACCCATCTGGATTATGTGGAAGGTAGAATATTTGAAGATTCTTTATCCTACTCCTTCTACCCCATCGATTTACATAGAGAAGGTAAATCCATCTATCAAGAGTTTCTGAAACCTAACATTGTAGCTAGCATTCCGCTGCGATCTTTGATCCCCTTGAAAAGCAAAAACTTTCTGGTGGCAGGCCGATGTGTAAGTAGTGATAGATTAGCCAATTCTGCTTTGCGCGTACAAGCCTCTTGCATGGGGATGGGCCAAGCGGCTGCCGCTGCCGCGGTGTTGGCTAATAAACTGGAAAGTTCTCCGAGTGAAGTCCCCATAGAGGACATCAAACAGTTATTAAAGGAACATGGCGCAATTGTACCCTCATGATGGTATCTGATTTCAGACCTCTTATCGCAGCGGTAGGCTTTTTATGTTGGGGTGTTATCAACCTCCCCTTGTCCAAGCCTGATAAGTTGAGTTACTCAAAGGCAGCTACCATAGTTGCTGATAACGAACAACAGCAAATATCAATTATTGCTGACGGAGATACACTCAGTGAAGACGCTCTCTTTTTAGTGAAAATTAAGGATAGCGACATTCCTTTACATTATTTCAAGAATATTGTTACGGATGTTTGCTTTGATAGAGAATGTCGTCTTTTGCAAGTTTCTATTTACTGGAATATCACTGGGCGATACCTGGGTTTTGATTTACCAGAGGGAGAGTTCCTCAGTAAACATGATCATAAACCGTTTTCTCATGAGGAGTATAAAAAGCTTAATGACCTATTAGCCGACCCCAATTTGCCGCTAGGTGAAATAGCTTTCGAAAAGCTGATAGAAACCCCAGATCAAAGCATGGATTCAGTAGATGGCATTTCAGGAGCCACTACGAAAAATGTCTCTCAGATGGTAGTAAAGGGAGCTGCGTACACTACTTATACCTTGTGGAATATTGTACATGGTCCTACGCAAGAAATTGTAGCTAGAAACACAGCGCAACAGCTGACTCCCAACTTAACCGATCTGATTTTAAAAAGTCCAGATCAAAGTGATAAGGTTTGGGGGTTGAGTCAGATCAAGCCGAGCAGTGTTCTGACTCAGGAACTCACCGCCACGCTCTTAGAGATCATTGCTGGAGATGATTTTTTTCTAGCCTACTCAGCGCTTAATGCTATTCAACCGACGCACCTTGCTTCCAACAGTCTACAATCAGACTTATTCTCCCTTTATGAAAATGCTGATCATAGCATTCAAAGAATGATTAGCGAAAAATTGATGAAAGCACCTTTTTTGAGTTCAAAATTGGTCATGAACTCCAGAAAGTTATTACCTACCTTGAATGGAAAACAACTTGGGGATCTTCTAAAATTGTATACTCAACATGCCGTCAAGGATAAGGCAACGATTCAAGTGGTAGCAGAAATTTTAAAAAATGAAAACAGATTCATTGCACGACAAGCCTATAATTACTTGAAAGCCGCCCACATTTCCGATCAGGAAATTGAGGAATTAAAAAACCAGTAAATGTCGCGCACAGGAATGGGGATTAGCCTACAAACTGTTTATACTTCTATTATTGAGCCGCCAATTCCCTTTTTTCCTATCCAATTTCATAACCCATAACCTATGGCTGAGCACAGGATACACGATCGGTTAAAAGCACACATTAGGAGGATTGTACAGATTTCCGAGGCAGATATAGAAGCGATTTGTGCTTGTTTCCAACCTCACACGGTTGAAAAAGGAACGTTTCTGCTGAGACAAGGACAAATCTGCAATTTTGAGGGCTATGTGCTAGAGGGATGCTTTCGGACTTTCATTATCGATGAAGCGGGAAGAGAGAATATTCTACACTTCTCTGTACAGGATTGGTGGTTGATGGATATCGATAGTTTTCTGAATCGGAGGGCCTCAGATTTGAATATTCAGGCTTTAGAACCCAGTAAAGTACTACTCATTAGTCAATCTCAGAAGCAAGCCCTGTACCAGGAAGTACCCATCGTGGAGAAACTTTTCCGCGTCATGTTTCAAAAAGCCTTGGTCGCTTGGCAGCGTAGACTCATCCGTAATCACTGTCTCACTGCCAAAGAACGCTATCAACATTTCCTTAGCACCTACCCTGATATTAGCCAGAAACTAACGGATCGTCAAATCGCCAGCTATCTGGGCATCACCCATGAGTTTTTGAGTAAGATCAAGAAGGCTAATCGCAACAAGTCATAAATCACAGAAGCAGAAGTCAGTCCTATTGAAAAACAGCTTCCGTAGCCCGATCCAAACCATCGGCGACTAGGTCAAAGATAGCCTCATTGCTAGATTCGCTGATCACAATGATCCCTTCATTGTTAACCTTGGCGTTTTCCAGTCTATTGAAACTTACCTTGGAAAACCAAGCGTGTGGATCAAAGGTAATTTTGGCAATAGCAGGGGTATTCGGCGGGATGGTCCCTTTTGCCGCTTCTGCCTCAAAGACTTCTCCGGAATTAAACTCAAAACGAACCGGATAAACCTGACCGTCAGCTTCTTTTTCATAGGTACCTTCCAGTACCAGAGATGGATCATCATTTTCATCCTGTAATTCAATCCCCAGATAAATGTCATTGTAGGTTCCAGGAGGAAGATCAATGATATTTTCTGTCGGAGAAGATTCACCCGTTCCGAAATCGTATACTACCACACGGGAATACGTGATGCTTTGAGACTCCCCTCCAGCCAAATCTCCGTCGAATACAACTTCCCTAATAGTGATGAAGCCATCAGTGAATTGCAAATCACCGGGGCCTCGATAATCTACTACCTCTTTATTGATATCAAATTGTAAACGTAGTCCTGGAGATTCATTTTCCTCTTTTTGACAAGCGGGTAAGAAAAAGTTACTACTGACCAGTAAGAACACAAGAGGTAGTTTGATCCATTTCATGAGACGATATTTTAACAAAGAATCGACGTTCTCCGACAATTTTTGTAGTCCGCGTTTTAGCTAGAAGGATTGCGCCCAGAGGAAGCAAGACTTTTAGCTAAAAGGGGGACTCGAAAACACAAAAATTGTCGGAGAACCAGAATCGATGGACTTTCCAAGGCAGTCCATTTACAACTAATAAAATAAAAACATATTTAAATTTCTGAAACTGTAAACGTTTCAAACTTCCCATTATTTTCCTTTCCGGTTTTATTGAACATTTCCGGAAAATGGGGCTGGTTTTTTCGTATTTCATGGACCAAAAGACAAAAGGGATTGTTCAGTTTTATCATTAGTCTTTTGAAAGGTGAGATCCTTTTGAGGGTACGATGAAACGTTGGGTAAATGACATACAGGGCAAAGCCCTTGGGCAGCAGGTTTATACCCTGCCGGTGCGTTTGAGGTAATCACTATTTTTCCAAGATATCCATAACGGCTTTGCCATGCTGGTGCTATTGTTCTCCTTCACCTATTGTTTCATGCTTGGTATACAGGGAGCACCTGTCGTTGGAATAGATTATTTTTTGCCTATCCCATCTGGCAAAATGAGATCTTTTTTCGTCGATCTCCCCTTGAATTGCAAAGAGTAAAGAGATTCATTACGGAGAATATCTACGTAATTTTCAAAATATTTGGTGGGCTTGAAAGATTTTATTCTAACCGACAAAGACAAAGGTTCCTCCGTCACATCGGTTTTTATCTCTATTTCCGGTAATCTAGGTGAATTTCGGGAATTCGTGAAGATGATCTGAAACGAGATCGAAACGAGGCCATCCAAAGACACAGACTCATTGTTCTCCAAGGAATAATGGAGACGACCTTCGCCAAGCCCAGTAAGCTCCACAGAAAACTCAAAAGGTATCTTAATTCCATCTTGCCTTTCAATAGGCTCGCCGTCAAGTCGAACGAAATAATTAGTTGCTTCAAAATGATCTCCATTCCCATGCCGAATCCAAAAATCTGCCATAACGTTCGCTATTTATGATTGAATAGAGTTGACATTCAACAAGATACCCAAATAATATTACTTTCATCTTTGCCACCGGTTAAGGTCGTGAACTCGTTTAGGGATATCTGCTCCATACTTGAAAAATCTAGGTAATAAAAATGTGGGGCCAGGACAAAGAGAAAATATCTGGGGATAAAAAACAAACAAAATCAATCAATGACAGATCGCGCTTTAATCGAAAAAATGGAGATGGTACAAAACAGGATTATGAAAGTGTAGGATTCCCAGTATTAAAATTAGACCAATTAAGAAAACGTACCTGGTCTATCTAACTCCTACTGCTTAATTGATTGAAGATAGAACCAAAATCTCGTTTCGAAAAACAAGCTTGCATTTCTCTTACTAATGACTATTTTGGCTCCCCGAGAATGACTTTTGCCACAGTCTTTCGGCCCAGCCATAACCCGCCGAATACTGAGGGCACATCGCTGGATCAAGGCTAGAAGCCACTCGTATTCGGTCGGCCGTTAACGGCCTTGTTATGCGGCGTGCTAAAAATCTGCCCGGCGTTCCTCAACGCCTTGCAATAAGACAGCTGCAAACCAGCCTACCGGCTGGCAGGCATCTACTCAGACGGCACGGCTAGGTGTCGATCAAAGTATTCGATGAGCTTGCCAAACAGGTAGCGATTGTAATTCCGCTCACGGCTCCATCCATGCGTCGCACCCGGTGCAAACGCAAAGTCGAAGTCCTTGCCCTGTTTAATCAGTTCTTCAGCTAACACGGCCGTCGTCTTGAAGGGCACCACATGGTCCTGGATGCCGTGGATGAATAGGAGTTTATCCTCCAGATTCGCTGCATACTTGAGCGCTTTTCTTTCGAAGACCTCCGGGTGTGTCTGTGGGCGGCGAACAATCGCGACGTCGTCCGTGCCAAAGAACATCGGGTCAACAGCCGCCGCTGCTGCAACACCCACCTGGAATAAGCCCGGCTTCATCAACAGCGAATAAACGGAGAGTGTACCACCGTAGCTACTGCCCCAGATACCGATGCGATCGGGATCGACATAATCCAGTGACTCCATGTAGGCAACGGCACTCGCATAATCCTCAATGTCCTGGTCGGCAAAGCCCAGCAGGAACTCTTCACGGAATGCCCGGCCATAACCGTTGCTACCCCGTGAATCCACCTGTACGATAATATATCCCTTCTTGGCCAACAGCTGCTGTACGAGGCTGTAGTTACCGGCCCAGCGGTTCCTAGCTGTATTCGAATACACGGGACCAAACAGCACTGGATACTTCGTACCAGGCTGCATGTTGGTAGGTTTCAGTATCCGCGCATGTAGCGTGTAGTCATCTACAAGACTGGGGAAACTAACGTACTCCGCAGCTGCCCAGCTTCGCTCCGTGAAGGCGGGCAAGGGCGAGTGGGTAACTCGCGTAGCGTCACCACCCTCGCTGCTTTGCACGTAAAGCTCGGGCGGTGAGGTGTCGTTGCTGTGCATAAACACCAAGTGCCGGCCATCCGGTGAGGGGTAGCCAAGGTTCCGACCCGAAAGACGCGTCACCTGCTCGGGATCGCCACCGGACATCTTCAGGCGATACACGTGTTGTTCGTACGGATTAAGGCCGTTGCCTGCATAAAACAGGGCATCACCAGCAATACTTGGGGTGGATAGTACATCGTAGGACGGATCTGTCAGGAGCTGCGGACGATCCTTAGACGGTGAGGCATCGATCGTATAAAGGCCGTAGCGATCACCCATATCACTTAAGAAAACGACCTGCTGCCCATCCGGATGCCAGGTAGATCCAAACGATGTGTACATGCGGCTCTCTCTAACACCTCGCCAAATCTCGCGCACCTGGCTTTCTCCGGGCGCAAGGACGAACAACTTACGTTCAACCGCCGTGTCGGATGCGGTATCAACCAGCAGCGCACCGTCTGGTGACCAGTTGAAATCAATGACCTGGTTGGCGTGCGGGTCTGGCAAATCGAGGTACGTAATGTTACCGCTTTCTACATCGAGCAGGCCCACCCTGCGAATCTCGTTGGGATCGCCCGGGTAAGCTCGGCGAACCTCGTTGGGATGGGTTTCGGCAGCGAGGTAATCGGGGAACGGCACCTTTCGCATCTCGCGTCGGTCAACGGCGTGAAACGCGATTGTCTTGCCATCCGGGGACCACTTGTACGTTGGCCCGCTCCAGATGCCTGGACCGATTTCACGTTCCGGTCGGCTGTAGCGCCCCCTCCGTAAGCTCGAGAGACTGGCGATACCGATCTCGGTGAGCTGGCGATTCTGTTTGGAAGGGAAGTCAGCAAGCCAGAGATCACCGCTCCGTATATATGCCGCTTGCTTGCCACTTGGCGATATCGACAGATTACGTGCACCTGCCTCGACGGGCATAAGCTGGCGATCCTCTTCTTGGCTTAGCGATGTCTGCCATAGGTGGTTACCTCGCAGGCTGACAATGGTGTTCGCGTCGGTCCAGACAATATCGCGCACTGACGCGGATGCCGTATTGGAACTGAGGCGCACTTCCTTCCCATCGCTGGTGGATACCCAGAGGCCACGCCCGGGATTTCCTGGTTCACTCCAGGAAAAGGCGAAGTGCTCGCTGTTCGGTGCCCACGCAGGCCGGGACGGGCTTGTTCCCGTCAGTTTTGGCGTTGCGAAGAGGTCATCAAGCGTGAGCTCATCTTCCTGTGCTGTGATTGTTGCGGGCATCGCCATCAGTAAGGCTGCCACTACCCATGTGTTCCAAAAAGAGGTCTGCTGCATGTGTCTGCTTTAGTAAGGGTCTAATAAAATAATTTCATGCTGCTCAAAATAGCGCGCTCGCCATTGGAGCATGCGCTTTCCGAAGGTCTTCCAGGTCGAATTTTTTTGGTTTTCTCGTCACTTCTTCCCTGGCGCACAACATCTAGATAACCCGCCACAAAATCAAGTCTTCTTGCTTGATTTTTCTGACTCCTACCGCCTAATTGATTGAAGATGAAACCAAAATCCCATTTCGAAAAACAAGGTTCCATCTATCTTACTTATGACTATACAATTTTTTAGAACCAGTTACCCTTCCGGCTTCCATTACACAAAACCGGAAATACCTGCTTTTTTGCTGCTTTCTACCTCCCCTTTTTGCCTTCACTCAAGTATCTGTGTAATCCACCCTGCTCCGATCAATCGACCCTGCTCCCTGATGAGAAAGGGAAGGCCAATCTCCATAGCTATGGCTTTTTCCAAGCTTACCTCCATATGAACCGTATCCCCTGGTAGCACTACATCCACCTCTTCGGGCAGTGTGATTTGCCCAGCAACCAAAGCTGTACGAAGTCGAAAATGCAGATTATATCCATTAAAATAGGACGTTTTGAGGGCACCTTCATTTACTCCTAACATAAAAACCTCACCACTAAATACGCTACCTTGATTTACGGAGCCAGGGGCACCGATTACCATACCACGTTGGATCACATCTTTGTCAATACCTTGCAGTGTTAAACTTCCACTATCTCCAGCTTTTGCCCTGTTTAGGATTTTACGAAACATTTCTACCGCTGTGATAACAGAAGTCAATGGTTGTTCACCTGCTTTCATCATACCGATGATCTCAACTGGATCTCCGGTATTTATACACCCTTTTTCAACCCGACCGTTTACCCATGTACCCCTATCAGCAGTGGAAAAGGCATCTTCAATAGGCATCAAAAAAGCTTGTTCTGTGGCCTTTGTCGGAGTAGGTATATACTGGTCTACGGCATCCATTAGGGTAATTATCGCCTCCCTCCCTGTAGCTTCTCCATTAACGGCCTTGAGAGCAGATCCCTTGACAATTGGTGTCTGCTTTCCATCAAAATGATATTGATCAAGCAGTGCTCTAATCTCAATTTCGATGAGATTGAGGTCTTCAGCATCTTGGACAAGGTCTGTTTTGTTTATAAATACCACCAATCTAGGAACCCTCAGTTGCCGGGCCAGCATTACACACGATTTCGTTTGAGGCATGACGCCCTCAGAAGCAGCAACCAATAAAATGATACCATCTATTTGAGCAGCTCCAGCAACCAATCCGCTTAGATAAAAAACTGGATCGCTATGAAATCTTAACTGCGAATAATTTCGTCTTTCGGTTTCATACTCCAACTTTGTGGAAGGATCGATGGAAGAGCCACTCTCCCTTTCTTCTGGAGGGATAGGCTTAGCTGAAGCTGGGTCTTCTAGCTTTGGCGAAAAATACCTGGCCATTGCGTATCTAAGCTTTCTTATTCCGCTACGTTCATCACCAGTCACGCTAATATTCACTGTTGGTTTCTTGTCTAGGGAAATCATTTTCGCCATGATTTTGAATTTCACTGGTTGTGCGATTGAACCTTAGAAAACTACTCGCACCAAATGCATCACTGTTTTAACAAAGTAACAACAAATTCTTGGTCGATTCAATTAAGCAGTCGAGCCTATCTAAAAGGAACGTTTCATTATACCGAATGATCATGTTGCGCTTGCATAGTCTAGAGGTAATGAAGAAAAATTCCACTAAAGAATCACTCCTTCAGAATTTAAATGTCCTAAAAACTTAAAGGAAATAGATCTATTGACAGAAATCCATTTTAAGGTGATGCACTATGGCCAATCATGTATCAAGCTAGTGTTCACTTATCAAAAAAACTACAAAAAACGTCAATCAACTACAAAAAACGTTGACTTACTACAAAAATAGTTGCAACTTGGCGATAAGACACTCAAACTTCGCACATTCAACACCTGATTGTTATGTTATCAAAAAACTTTAGATTCATTCTCCGCAGCCTTATTCGCCAGAAAAGATATACTTTCCTGAACATCATGGGCCTGACCCTCGGCCTAACCACTTGCCTCATCATTGGTCTTTTTCTAGCCTATGAGTTTAGTTTTGATACCTATCACGATAAAGCGGAGCGAATTTATCGCATCAACCAAGTTTCGGAAGCCCCCAGTTATGGTGTGAAGTACAAGTACGCTGTACCTGCTCCCCTGGCCAATGCCCTAAGACAGGAGGTTAGCGGGATCAAAACGGTCGCCAGTGTTTTTCCACAGGAACCCAAAACGATTCAGGTAGGCCCTAGCAAGCTATTCAATCAAGCCGGTATTTTACTAGCAGAAGCTGATATTCTTGACATCTTGGACTTCAACCTGATTCAGGGGGATGCGCGTCAGGCGCTACGCCAACCCTGGCAGGCCATTTTAACGGAATCCACCGCCAAGAAATTCTTCGCCGAGGAGGACCCCATGGGTAAAAGCCTGATCTACGATGGGATACATACCTTGACCGTAGCTGGTATTATGAAAGACCTCCCCAATAATACACACCTGCGGGCCTCTATGCTCATTTCTTACCTGGTCACACCGGAATACATGGGGTTCAACCTCAACCAATGGACCTTTACGTTCGGCGCTTCTACCTACCTTCTTTTGGAAGACGGTGTAAGGGCAGCATCACTGGAAAAGCCTATTCAGGATATCTACGATAAGTATAGAAATACCGATCCTCAAAGCTTGGAAAAATCTCGCGGGGAACTACAAGCCTTATCTAACATTCACCTGGAACCCAAATACGCAGGTGGTGGCTCGTGGGTAAAGGCTATCCATCCGCGCTGGTTATGGTTTTTCGCGGCAGTGGGCCTCATTGTTTTATTATTGGCAGCTATCAACTTTGTCAATTTGTCAACGGCACAATTCTTGACCAGGTCCAAGGAAGTAGCTATACGCAAGACGATCGGTGCCGAAAGAAGTCAACTCATCTGGCCATTTATCGCAGAGGCATTGATCCTCGTGCTAATTGCTGCGGTACTATCGGTAATCCTAACGGGCTATGGCTTAGGATTCCTCAACCACAGTCTTGACAAAGCCATCTCCATGGGTACGCTCCTCCAGCCCACTAGCATTGGCATCTTTCTGGCTGGCCTCCTCTTAACAGCCCTTCTTACTGGTCTTTATCCCGCCTGGGTGATCTCCAAGGTAAGAGCAGTTAGTGCCTTAAAAGGCAAGTGGTCAACCCTTGGCCAGCATGCGAGCTTTTTACCCAAAGCCCTGGTAACCTTGCAATTTACCATCTCAGGAACGATGCTCATTGCCCTCTTCTTCATCGCTCAGCAGATACAGCTATTCTATACCCAAAACCTGGGGTTTGACAAGGATAACATCATGTTGATGAAAGCTCCCGATCCATCGAAATATGAGGTACTAGCCAGTGAGCTAGCAAATATTGAAGCGGTCCAACGTTTTTCCTTTATGGGTACCCCTCCCAATGGGATTCGCCATAACAAGACTGATATGTTCCGAGTGGACGATCCAACACCCCACAAAGTAAATATGGTTTTTGGTGACGAACAATACCCCAAATTATTCGATCTCCAACTGGTCGCCGGGCGCTACTTCGAAGCCAGAGACACCAGTGCAGGATTGCTTTCCCTTCCCCGTGATCAACGTTTCCCCAAAGCCCTGGTTAATGAGCACCTGCTCAAAGTCATGGGCTTAGGGTCAGCGCAAGAGGCAGTCGGCAAACGCTTTAAGATCGGCTGGAATGGCTGGCAACCTGAAATCGTGGGGGTTCTAGCAGACTTTGCTACAAATTCTTTACATGAGTCGACCCAGCCCATCGTAATTTTCCAACAAAATGGGTTTTATGCGAGTGTGGGGGTCAAGATTAATGCTAATAGCCAGCTTCCGCAAACTCTAGCCAGCGTGCAAGCCGCCTGGCAAAAGGCCTTTCCTCAACAATTCTACGATTACGAATTTCTCGATGATCGCTTAGCCGCACACTACGAAAGTGAAAGTCAACTGTTTGGCTTTTTCCAGCTATTCGCGGGAATTGCTATCCTTATTTCCTGCCTCGGGCTGTGGGGCTTGGCCACCCATGCAGCGGTCCAACGCACCAAAGAAATTGGTATTCGAAAAGTGCTGGGGGCCTCCGTCAGCAGCATTATTAAAATGATGTCGAAAGATTTCCTTAAGCTGGTGGGAATATCTGTTATCCTCTCCGTCCCTATAGCCTGGTATTTTACGGACCAATGGCTGCAAAGCTTTGCCTACAGAATTGATATGCACTGGTGGATATTTGTGCTGGGTAGTCTGATCGTCCTGCTACTTGCCTTTTTGACAGTGAGCATGGAATCCTTGAAATCCGCCCTGGCCAATCCTTTGGATTGTATGCAGGAGGAGTGAGGAAGGAGTTTCGGAAAGTTATCCGCCGTTTCTTTTAGGCGGGACAAAGATTTACTCGGATGACTAATCCTCGAGTTCGGATACCATGCGTTGGCTTTTTATTGGAAATCTAATGCTCGCTGCACTCATTAAAGAAAAATCTAATTTTAATCTCACCATGGGCAACCTTTGGTAGATTGGCTCGTAAAGTAACTAGTTTACAACCTGCACAACAAAAACATTAGCGACTTGTTATATCTGCAAATTGCAGGATATCAAGGGGAATGAACCTTCATTCCTTTTTCTAGTTTAAGCCCCCCCGTCATAGTCAACTGATTAAGAATCATCGATTATTTCTGAGTACCTCTTGTCTCACAATTGGGGTGATTCGACGTATCGGTCCCACACGAATAAGCTCTTCTATATTGAAAGTAATGATCCTTTTGATCACAGGTATCTGAACAGTACTCCAATAACCTATCTAGCATCAAGAGAAACTGGTAAGCAGTAACAATACTGTTTATCCCATGCCTTTTATTGCCCTAAGGAATCCGAAAAACAAGAAATACTAAACACAGTCCAAACAAATACGCATTTTTTAAATCAAACACTGTTCAACACAAACATGATGAGAAAAAATTTATTTCTAACTAATGTATTACACACACTGAAGAGTCACAACAAACTGTTAACGTGTTTTTGTTTCTTCCTTATGACATCCGTCAGTCAAAGTAAAGCAAGCGCAGATTCTACACAGTTAATCCAGAGTATCGTCACCAACGAGTCTATTATCGCCATAGACTTTAGTCCGGATGGCCGTTTCCTGGTGAGTGGAGGAGCTAGCCGAGATGTCAACGTCTGGGATGCCACCTCCGGTACTTTACTAAAAACGTTGAAAGGGCACGAAGATGACATCTTAGCGATTCGCGTTTCTCCTAAAAATCGTTTTGTAGCAAGTGGAGGAGTAGATAAAAAGATTATCATCTGGGACATTGCTACAGAACGGAAACTAGTCACTCTCGAAGGGCATAATGATTATGTCAGAGATCTAGCTTTTAGCCCGGATGGACGCTATCTCTGCAGTGCCAGTTGGGATAGGACAGCGATCATTTGGGATGTCGCTACCGGCCTTCGGCTGCAAACCTTGAGCGGACATAGAGACAATGTCACTTCCGTGGCTTTCAACAAAGAAGGTACAGAAGTCATAACGGGTTGTGGCGACCACTTGCTTCGAATTTGGAACATTGATAATGGCGAGTTGATCCGAACCATGGAAGGCCATACCGATGAGATCTGGGATGTCAAATGGAGCCATACTTCACGCTTTGCCGCCAGTGGAGCTTGGGACAACAAAGCCCGAGTTTGGGACGTGACCACGGGCGAACAAGTATTGGAGTTTCCCGGTCATGTAACAGATGTTTGGTCGGTAGATTTTGATCCTGATGGTTTAGTGCTGGTTACTTCCGGAGGAGATCGAATTGTAAAATTGTGGGATCTAGCTACGGGGCAACTGATTATGCACTTGTCGGAAAAAACCCACACTTCGGATGTGGAAGAGGTAGCTTTCAGCCCCGATGGAACGATGGTCGCCAGCGCAGGGAGAGATGGAGCCATCCATTTTTGGAAAGTCCCTTCCTTGGCAGAGCGCATCCACTTATTGACCAAAAAGGAAGTAGATCAGTGGAGCAAGAAAAAGGATTTTGAGAAGACCTCTGCTTATCAAAAACGTATTAAAGAAAAACACCTCTACTATTTAGATATTGAAAAAGGAGTGGTAGATAAGGTGACCAGCTACTACACTGAATTTGTCGATTGGGGCCGCGGAATTGCACTTGGCGACTATGATGCCGATAATGAGTACTTCACATTAAACTCGGAAAAGTTTGGTGAATTGCAGCTAAATGTACCCATTAAACAAGCTCCCTTGTTTAAGGAAAATTTTGATCGCGTAGATTTCAAAGATCTAAAACTGCAATATCAAGATGGAAAGCTAGCCGTAAAATCCATTACAGCCTACCTCAAAGGCTTAAACAGGAAATATCGAGCTTCCTTTAAATCATAAAAGATCATCTTATATGATGGATCAAGTCGGTATTCAACAGGTGTTGAATACCGACTTTTTTCGTGCGTGCAAGAAAGCTTCTAATAGATGCCCCCTGCTCTTCGCCGAACAGGCGCTCTGCTACCATCTGTCAAGGGGAGTTCCAACATTTCTGCATCTGGAAAATTTTCATCTTCATTTAGACTACCCAAAAAAGAAAGGATGTCCTGCATTTCAGTTTTAGATAATGATCTTTGCGCCACGACCTGCCTCCTAGGATTATGCTCGATCTTTGGGGGCGCTAAATAATGGCGGTGAAACAGTAGGCTATCTAAACTCATCCAAGCGCCATCATGTAGGTAGGGAATTGTGTAAGCCAGATTCCGGAGCGTGGGCGTTTTGAAATAGAACTTGTACTGACCAGCATCTGCCTTTCCCTGCTTGATAGAAGAGTTAGCCAGGCCCACATCTTGGTCCTCCTTGCTTGGTATATTTTCTGCTCTGTGATAATATCCTGATTGATATTCTTGCACCTGATAAGTTATCGGCTTCAGGCCGGAGAATAGGGGCGCAAAATGGCAACTGCCACAAGCGGCTTTGCCCATAAAGAGGTTGTATCCTCTTAATACAGCGGGGTCAATACGATCGGATTCCCCTCGCATATAGTGATCAAAGGGCGTATTCAGAAAGATCAGGGATTCCATATAGGTACTTAAAGCGGTCAATACCTGCGTGGAGTCGATCGAAGAAGAGGCTGGGAAACAACTTTTAAACTTTGCTTCGTACGTTTTTGAAGTGGATAATTTGGCAACCACCTCAGGCATGGAAGAACGAAACTCTTGGTGGTGGTGGATAACCGACATGATCTGTTCTTCTAGTGTTTCGAAAGTAAGATCATGACCAAAACCTCGGCTAAACACCGTATTGACCAATGTAGGGGCATTGCGAGAAAGTTTCGCGGAGAAATCAAATCCCAAGCTAGTCTGTCTCCCATCCGAAAAGGCTTTGCTGGGTTTGTGGCAAGAAATACAGGCTCGCTTGTTGTTGCCCGATAACATAGGCTCTACGAAGAGCAAGGCGCCCAGGGCGACCAGGCTGTCCCGCTGATAGTCATCAGTTGCCGTTCTAAACGCCGTTGATTTCAGCCAATTATTGGAAAATGGAGTAGCTGACCAGTTGAATTGCTCGGCCCAGCCAGGTATAGGGGCTTCTAGGGAAGAGGCTAGCAGATGTAACTGTTTCTGCAGGGGGATTAAATACTTTTTGAATAAACCTGCTCTATCCAAGTTCTCAAAGGTGTATTGCTCTGTGAACCTCATAGCACGTTTCAACAGAAGGATTATTTTCTTAATCTGCTTTTTTTGCTTGTCAACAGCCTTCCGGTTTAGGGGCTGTAGTAGCTCAACATAATTGTGCAGAACAAGCTGGTATTCCGCCAGCAGTTGATCTGTATCCAAGAGGTCGTAACCCGTTAAATACAGAAAATACTGTTGATACACATCAATGGCCATGGCCATGACCAAGTCGGAGGAAGTGATCTCGACTGAAGATACCTCCTCCCGAAGTTCGGCGAGCCATTGGCCTCCTTTGCGCTTGAGTATCGAGTAGTTTTGATCCGCTTCGGCTAGTTGTAGAAGCCCAGTTTCCTCAAAAACCAAACCCGTATTCTTCTGTTTGATTACCCAGAACTTGGAGTTGCTGATGTTATCGAGAGTTGCCGGATCAAAAAAGAGCGGAAAGGTCCACGTTAAGGTTTTGAGTTCTCTTCTAAAGGCATAGAAGCCTAATGGATTCTCCGCCTGCGTACCCAACTGATCAAGCAGATCTTCAACCCGCCTAATTTGATGCACCAGTTGTTCTGAAATAGTCTGGGAAGATATATGATTTGAAGTGGCGGGAAAACTCAGCGGAAAGAGCACGCCCAGACAGAAGAATACAAGTAAAGGTTTCAATAGCCCTAATATTTATAAAGAGGAAGACCATATTGTAGACGCAGCATACTGCCGTATCCAATAAGATTGGAACGGTATTTTTGCGGTAAAGTTTCAAAACAAAAACGTACTCAATTACGTAAAAACTACATCCCCTCTTTCTTATCTATGGAAAACTACAAACGATGCAACACTTGGCTTATCTGATACTATTTTTCTATTTACCGTTTTCTGCGGGTTCCCCCAGTTTGACCGCCCAGTCAGACTACAGCAACTTTGTCAACATTTATTACCCTGGCGGGATTGAGGCCTTTGAAGCCCACATACAAGAACAGCTGCACTACCCTACTAGATCTATACAAAAGTGTGAGGTAGGAGAAGCGATTGTAGAGATAGAGTTTGGTAGTACCCCCAAAATCAAGCATGTATCCTTTCTCAATTCACTGTCTAAGTCGCTAAACTTATCGATCATTCAGGCCCTACAGTCAACCGATAAACAGTGGCGCCCGGAAGTGGCCAATGAAGTATTCACCATGAGTTTTGCTTTCAAGATTGGGGAAGAGATGGATATTGACGGAGATATTCTTACATCGGGAATACAGCTATTTGCTCCCGGCGTACCTTGTCGTTCGGATAAAGCCATCCTCAATTTAGTAAAGGAAAAAATGACAAAACATCAATACAGAAAGGCATTAGATCATAGTCTTGAACTGATCAGACGATCACCTGGCAACGAGGCCTATCAAGAACTATACAGAAGTATCATGGACAAACTCCTGTAGGCTATCAGTGAAGCAACAGATCTTGCGAATTGTCACTAGCCCAGCATAGCCCTTTTCCCCAAAACCTTTATTAACTAAAGTGAATGAATAGCACTTGCTAGGCCCCGACCTTTGCATCATTACGATGATTAAACTTATCCAAAATGATCAAAGAAAACATCAAACCGCAAGTGTTACTCTCTACTCTCTGGATCTTCATTCTCTTTAATATGTTGCTAAGAGACCTGCACGAGTTCCCGACCGAGGGATACATAGAAGAATTGATGGCGCTGAAATTATCATATCAGGTCATGCTACTCTACGGTTTCATAGTGGAGATTCCCATTTTAATGGTCTTACTAGCAAGGATCTTAAACAATAAAGCGAATAAGTGGGCCAACTTAGTGGCGGCTGGTATTACTTTACTGGGGATTGCCAGCACCCTACCTGCAGCCGATCTAGATGACATTTTTTTTGCAGTGGCCAACGTAATGGCATTGCTGGTTGTCCTAAGGACCGCCTGGAAATTATAGGCTTAGTCCTCCGAAGTTTCTTGGAGGCGAGTCATCCGCAGTTTCTTGGCGAGTCATCCGAAGTTTCTTTGGGGCGGGACCAGGATAAACTTCGGATGACTTAGCCTGAGAAGCTTCGGATGACTACGCCTATTTTTCCCTAGCATCATATAAATCCATCCCCCCGAGAATGAGTAATCCAATGCCACTGAATATGGCACCGTAGAAGAAAAATGGCGTATCAGCTGACAATCCGATTCCCACAAAAAACAGGATAGCACCTACTACCAGTTTGATGGTACTCGAAGAAACAATAGCCACCCTTTCCTCTTCCTCCAGAATCAGTTTATTAGCTTCTCTCAAGTATTTTTCCATCCGCTCAAATTCCTCGTAATCTTGGTGGGTTAATCTTTGTCGAGCCATTTCCCGCTTTACGGCTTCATATTCCTGTTGTACGCTAATCTTATTGAGCTTGGAATGATGCATCCTGTACAGCCGGCCATAGGTTTTGAGCAACCCCTTTTGTTCATTACTTAGTTTTGAAGCCATAGTCTCTGCTATTTTGTTTCACCAGTTTAGCTAAATAGATGCTAATATTCCGTTACAGCAAGTAGAATATATGAACGCTTGAACTGATACTACCAGACTACTAGACATCAGAGGTAAGATACCAGACCGCTTCGCTACGAGAAGTCCTAATCCTAGGCTTTATGATGAACATAGCAGTCTGTTTTCCGGCTTCTGTCTTCTAGATGTCCACTAGTATGATATTACCTTGATTTATACAAAAGTATCCAAGAATCATACATGGGGTTTCGGTTAAAACACCGCACCTTTGCCTGAGCAAAATAAATAATATATTATTAGAAAATGAGAGTCTTCCTACTGCTGTCTTTCACCATTCTACTAGCCGCCTGTAATCCACCGCAGGATTCAGCTGATTCCAGTACCCTAGCATCTACTAGTGAAGTCACCAATGAGGTCGTACTGAAATCAGAAATCGAGTGGGCTCCGCTAAATCCGGCGCGTGGTGATAAGGGGCCCAAAGCGGCAAACCTATGGGGGGTTCGTACGCAAGCTGGTCCAACGGGTTTTCTCGTCCAGTTCGTCGATGGTTTTTCATCCCCACCGCATATTCACAATGTAACCTACAGAGGTATGGTGATCGGTGGGCTTCTTCATAACGATGACCCTCAAGCAGAAAAAATGTGGCTTCCAGCGGGATCCTTTTGGACACAACCAGCTGGGGAAGTTCACATCACAGCAGCCCGTGGAAACTACAACTTGGCCTATATCGAGATTGACGAAGGCCCCTACCTGGTACAGCCGATCGAGGAAGCCTCAGATAATGGGGAACGCCCCATTAACGTGGACCCCTCCAATCTCGTCTGGCTAGATGCCTCCGATCTTACTCGGATTAATGCACTTGAAAGAAAAGCCCCATCTGATACCCCTCAAATGGCTTTTCTTTGGGGAAACCCGTCGGGCAAGCAACTGCACGGTACACTCCTGAAACTTCCGGCTGACTTCTCCGGCCAAATAAACAGTAGCGGCAGTACATTCCGTGCCGTAGTGATCGCCGGGAATTTGCAGTACCAATTCCCTGAAGCGGCCGATAGTAAGGTTTTAGAAAGTGGTAGTTATTTTGGTTCAACGGGAGAGTCCGTTCATAAAATATCAACCTCTTCCTCCGGAGAAACCCTCATCTATATCCGGTCAAATGATAAGTATGAAATTCTTCCTGCACAAGAATAACTCGGGCTACGGTCCATTAAGTAAGAGACATACCTCCTCGATACAAATCTAGATCCATCCCTAGGTATGGATAAGGTCTCATCGCAGGCAGCTGAATACCTATCTGATCTTCTCAAGGCTACACCTCGAACGCACCGACCGCCTTTTCACATCCTTCCCAGTTGATCTGTATGTTGGAATCGCTATACAAATACTCTTCGGGCGTGAGGGATTCAGGGAAGCCTTTCCATCCTTGACCGGAAGGGCCAAAGAAGTCCCCAGGTTTAACCTTGGGATCCATAGTGGCTCTAATAATACCAGCCGCTCCGTCTTCGGCAGACTGAGCCATGCTCATGAATCCCGATTGAGCATCCATCCCCCCATCTGCTGCGGTGGTTACCTGCAGGTTGGTTAATGCCAGACCTGGGTGAGCCAATAATGGGATAATATGAGTCATGTTGTTCGCCTCGAGTCGCTGTTTTAGCCCGTAAGTAAAAGCACAGTTGGCCAGCTTGGTTTGATGATAACGAGCCCATCTTGGGCCCTGAAAACTGGCATTTTCTTCATCAGTACCGTCGCCCCCCAGATTTCCACCATTTTTACCAAAGTACTTAGCTTCTAGTGGCCCACCGAGTCTAGCCATGGATGTGTGGTTGACGATTCTGGCCTCCTTACTCTTTTTCAGCAGTGGGAATAAGGCGTTGGTGAGTAGAAAATGAGATATACAATTGGTCTGGATCTGTACGTCATATCCATCTTTGGTGGCTATATCCTTCAATGCCATTACTCCCGCATTATTCACCAAGACATCGATCACGTCGTACTTATCTTTGACGGCTTCCGCAGCATCTCGAACACTTTGAAAATCCTGCAAATCACAAACTACCGAATCAAAAGTAGCTGTAGGTACAGCTGCTTGTAGTTGCCGTAAGGCATTTTCGGATCGCTCACTGGCTCGGTTTAGTAGAATAACCGTAGCCCCTTTTTTAGCGACTTCTCTGGCGCAGATAAACCCCGTTCCGCTGGTAGTTCCCGTAATGGCTACTACCTTACCGGTCATATCTTGTGTGTGGTCTGTAATTACCTTGCCCAAGTGGATCGTTTCAACTTGATTACCCATAGGTCCTTATTTTGCTTTTAATGAAGTAAAGGGTGCTTACTTAGTAACCTTGTATGAAACTCAAAAGTTTTGCGACTTCTGGTGAGAACGGGCAGGCCGGCATAGCTTGTTTTCCAAGCGATCAGGCATTAGCTGCAGAAAACACTTACCCCTGCAGTCGATACGTATTGAAAATCAAGTCCCCCTCATAACTCACCGAAGATTCCAAGGTTCCTTTAAAGGCCTTTTGGGATGAGCCGAAGAGCGGTGTACCTCCGCCCAAGACGATGGGATTCAGTTTTACTTTTAGCACATCGATAAGATCGTGTTCCAAGAGCCAAGCCGCAAACTCGCCACCACCACAAAGGTAGATCGGTGTGCCCTGCTCTGCTTTCAATTGATGAATCAGGTCGAGATCTAGCGGAACTACCTTGACCTTCTCATCGGCATTTTCCAATACCAGCGAAGAGGAAAAAATATAATGCCGCATATGCGGATAGGCAGGGGCGCCAGCTTGTAGGCCAAATTTATACCCGAATTCATAAGTCTTACGGCCCATGATCACGGTATCAAAGTCCAATAAGTCCTTTTGGTATTGTTGTACGCCGTTTCCTTCGTAGGCAAATAGAGATATATCTTCATTGGGTCCTGCGATATACCCGTCCAAGGAGGTGGCTACGTAATAGATAATTTCTCGCATAGGTGTTTTTGGGTGATTATAGATGTTTTCGACAGTAAGGGATACAGTAATCGTTTGGCAAAAGTTCCCTCTGTGGAAGTTTGTTGGAAGGATACATGGCAATAGAAGTGGCAATTCTCAAGGTTGGAGAGGGAAACAAGCACTTACGAAAGGATTATCCTGGCGAATCCGTCCTATTCTTTTGGTGTATTTCTAAAAATCTCATTCGGGCCTTGACCGACACGAATGAGAAGCCCGCCCCTAGCTTTAATCAAGGTAAGGGGCGGGCATTGCTGTTTGATGCAGGTAGGTAATAGGCTGAGCATCAAAACTTATCTTGGGCTAAGGTCATAGCCACCGGAATTCAACAAGAAGCATAAATGTTTCTTTCTAATATTCAACTTCCTCGTCAAATTGGATAAGCGTGACGTTGTCTTCATCATCATCATATCCTTCAGCCAAGGACTCGTTATTTTCCTGATAATCTAGATCATCAAACGTATCAATTAAAGCAGGATTGGCCGCTTTTCTACGTATCACAGAAGTGATAACAGCATTGGCAGGACGCATTCGTTTAGGGGCGGGACGGCTAGGTGCCTGTCCCTTCGTCGCCTCGGCTTGTAGTCTTTCTTTTGCTGCTAGAGACTTAGTCGTAGTAGGTACGGCGAGCAATCTGCGCTTATCAATCAATTCGCCGGTAACCTCACAAATACCATACGTTCTATTGCGGATGCGAATTAGGGCATTATTGAGGTCGACGCTGTGCTTACGCTGTCTCATCAGCATGGTTTGCAGTAATTCCTTCTCCTGTTCTAGACTTCCATTATCATCCAAGTCATAGCCATTGGAGTTATTCTCGTACAAATCCTCCAATTGAGCTTCCAGTTGCTGGGCCTGCAATTCTGCCTTGGCTAAGCGAGCCTCCAGCGCTTGCTGAAACACTTCCAATTCAGCGGTAGAATAACGAATGGTACCTTTTTCCATTAGCTGGTCATTTTAGTGTGTGATAGATTTCGGAGGGGTAATTCACTAGCCTTTCCGAAATACTTGAGATAAAGACTTGACCGTAGCTATTTGGTCACACCTTATTCCTCTTTTTCTAAAATTTTTAAAAAAATGTAGTGACCGAATGGGTGAATGTAGTCTTTGTGTAGCCAATAATTTTTCACCTAGGATATCCACGGATTTCCACCAAAACAAAAAGTAAAATGTCTACAACTAAAAAAGCAAAAGCAAACGAAGCACGTAAGAATGCAGAAGCGCTAAAAGCACAGAAGAAAGCCATGAGAGCCTCCAAGGCCTCTGCCGCTTTCGTGGCTGGTCCTGCTCGCAAAGGACAGAAAAAAGGGCCTTCCTTAATCAAAGCTTCCAAAAAGAAAAGATAAGCCTTGATTCCCGGCCCGCTCTAGCTCGTAATGTGACAATCGTATGGAGTCAGTCGCTTTAAGATTGAGTACTCCTGGTACTATTGTCACATTACTTCGGTTAGTATAACAAATTGAAAATTAAACCCTTAATCGAACACCTAAGCTATAATTCAAGTTACAGGGTAAAAGACACATATAATATGACCGTGATAGAACGGTCTTGATCAAAATCTAAAATCCATGTCAGAAACGATATCAAAACTTAGCACCGCACAGCTAGAAAAATTTGCTGCCACCTTAAAGAAAAAACAACAAAAACTTAGTAAGCGCATCGCTGAGTTAACACAAAATGACTTGCCCTCACTGCATAAGAATGAGGAAAGTAATGATGGCTACGGTGATGATGCTAAAAACGACCAAATCAGGCAGCGAATGGTAGAACAAATTAAGCGAATGAATCATCAACTATTAGAAGTAGAAACCGCTCTGCATAGGATTGAAGATGGAACCTATGGTCTAGATGAGATCACGGGCCAGCCCATTGACATTAATCGACTCAAAGCCTATCCGACGGCACGACGCAACATATGAAGCCACTGACCAATTCGGGGCGGCGCTTGACGCCCCCCTTTGTTTCTTTCTTTTCCTATCGAAAAACTTACCCACCCTTTTGTACCTTCCTATGCCCGGCAATATAGCCGACAAAGATTCCCAATAGTGCCAAGCAGCATTTGATAGGGTTCGACAGTTTCCTAGAAAAACGCAGGAACCCCTATTATGAAAAAGCTCTATACCGCTCTCTATCTAGTGTTGTGGCTATCCGCGCTATCTGCCCAACAACCGATTGGACTCATCTTTCGCATCTCAGCTGAGGAAGCTAAACAACTGTATCAACAAGACGAAGGCTCCATTCCCGATATCTACTTCCACACTTTGGTTGATAGTTTTGGGATGGAAGGCTATATACCTGTATCCAGGAAAAAGAATGGGCACTATTTGTTCGTAAAGGCGCATGAGGAGGAGCTAAAAGTCAGTTTGGAGAGTGTACATGCCTATCAAGTTCTAAGTGTCTACAATGAGCGTGATCTCATGATCCGGATTTTAGACGATCAGGGTGAGGCTGTCAAAAATGCCCGACTACAACTTGGCAGAAAGAAAATCAAATTCAATACTTCGCTGGATTGTTATCAAATTAGCAAGAGAAACCGAGGAGGATTCTTAGAAGTGCAACTGCCGAACGACACACTTTTCTATGAAGTAGATCCTGATAGTCGACAGTCCTTGACCAGTAAGCGTTATCGCCAATTTACCAGCACCCCTTTGGGTTACTACCTCAGTACACCTATCCGTTGGAGTGCCCAACTGTACCATTATTTTCGTAGGCTGATCCGCTGGGGACAATGGAATCCCAGATGGCGTTTTTCAAATAACGATTCCCGCTCCCTACGTGGCTATATGGCCACCCACCTTCCCAAATACCAACCCGGCGACACCTTGAAACTGAAAGCTTTTATTACCAATCCTAGTGGCCGTCCCATAAAGCAAAGTACAAAAGTTAGCATAAGGAATTATCGACAATCTAAACCCATTCTGGATACCCTCCTGGCTTCAACTACTCCTGGTGCTTTCATGCTCGAATGGGCTATTCCTGATTCTGTCAAGCTGGATCAAACGTATACTATTAGTATCACACATCCTCGCCGTGGGAGGCTTAGTGGCCTTAGTCATGCCTTCCGATACGAAGCTTATCAATTGGATGAGGTCGTATATCAGCTGGAAACACCTCAAGACACTTTTCGGCAAGGGCATCCCTACACGTTGACAGCTAGTGCAAAAGATCAAAACAATTTACCAGTGTATGATGCACAATTGAAACTGCATTTACTCGCTGATCAAATCTACAGTTTTCATGCTAGTGAAGTCTTGATACCCGATACGCTCTGGACCTTTGAAGCGGATTTATCAGACCGGGGTACAATCGATATTAGCTTACCCGATAGTCTCTTCCCCGCAGCCAGGATGCGAGTAAAAGCATCAGCCATTTTTCGTAATAGTAATGGTGAATTACAGGAGAAAAAAACGAATTTTCAGTACAGCCCCATAGAAAAAGAATTGAAGATTGACCTGGTCCGGGGCCGACTAAGGGCAAAGTTCCTTAGTCAAGGTCAGGAAGAAAAAAAACAAGCGATCTTGGTACGGGTTCGTGTTGCGGATCAGCAACTGGATAGCTCTTCCGTGGTGCTTCCGCTGGATATACCCATCAGTACTCACATCGGCAGCTACCGCATCAGTACTCCGGGGCTATTTAAAGAGGTTCGCTTAGGACAGTATGGAAATACCGAACGTGCTGATGTGAACTTTCAGGCCATACAACGGCAGGATAGCCTTTTGCTCCACTTAAATAACCCACACAAGCTGCCTGTACATTGGATCGTCAGATACTATGGTGGCACTTTGACAGAAGGAGCTACCTTGGATTCTACTTGGTCCCAACAGTTGAGCGTAAAGAAAGCCAACACCTACTACCTCAAGTATCAATATCAATGGGGAGGTAGCATATACGAAAAGGAACAGGAGATTACTCGATATAAAAAACTATTACAGGTAGAATTGGAACAGCCTCAGCAGGTAGCTCCGGGACAAAAGGCCGAGGTGAAATTGACCGTAAAGGACTACAAAGGCAGGCCCGTCAAAGGGGTGAATCTTGCTGCCGGGGCCATCAATGCCCAATTTGGTCAAACGGAAAACCTTAAACCCGCTGGTATCCCCTACCGGAAGGGGGTATCACCACTAGTCTACAATAGGCTATCTCCAGACCCATCAGAAGCGGACTGGAGTCTCCCCATTAGGAGGCGGTGGTATGAAGACTTGCAACTGGAGCGGTCTCATTATTATCGCTTACGATTTCCCGCAAAGGGCGTGCACTTTCAGTATGATTCGCTGCTACAGGATAGTTTTTATCAAGAAATCGCACAATTCGCTCCTTTTGTGGTAAAAAATGGGAAAAGTCTACCTGTCTATCTCATTTACTGCAATCGACGTCTCGTCTATTACTATGATGTTAGCCAACCACCTCCCTATAGTTTTCGAGGCCTGGAAGGATTAAACAGAATTACCATCAGAACCTATGATGAGGAAATCACCATAGATAGCGTGGTCCTGAAAAAAGGCCAAAAGCTCGAATTTTCCATCGATCTTCTGCACTTAGCCAAATGGGATAAAAGGTATCGAATCAAAAGAAAACCGATGCCTACTACGCTAACTAAAGAGGAAAAAAAATTAATTCAGTCTTCCCTATTAGTCCTGCGCAAACCAGGCCATCAATCTATCTTGGTTTGGGATGAAGCCTTACATATTTATAGTTTTTCCACAAGGTGGTATTATAGCCAATCTATCGTTTTAGGGCCATTCCTGAAGAATTCTCGACTGCACTATAAAGCCTCCGGCGGACTCAGCACCCAATTTCTTTTTGAGCCTGGCTACAGCTATAGCCTTGCCGCAAATCGCGAAAGACTTTACGAATATCAGCTTTTCCCAAAAATAGATAGCCCCTTGCCCAAATACGTGACGCCACCTTCCGCTGGCGACCTGGTATATCCTCAAAGCTTGCTTTCAGACACCAAGAAAAAGATAGAAGAAAAAGGCTTCAGCAAGAACTGGAACCAGCAACTTCCTGTTGGTAACTATCAGTTTAGATATGTATCCAAGGAACAACCTTTGCTAGCTATTATTCTTCAAAGAAAGGATACCACACTTGCCATCTATAAGCCCAGTCAGCGACGATTAAGGCGCTTGCCTCGAGGCACCTATACCTTAACCCTCATTAGAAATGATTGGCGCTTATACCAAAGAGATATAACGATCCAGGAAAACAGCCTACTTTTCCAAGAACTTACAAAAGCCACCTTTGCAGACGACACCACCGGCTGGTTATCAAAGGCCGAACTCAGCTTCTTGACGGCCCCTCAACAAACACCTCTACCCACCCAACCTGAGCCCTGGCCGTACGTTGGTAATCCTTATCTCGCTAGTGGATATGTGAAGGACGAGGATGGAGAACCGCTAATTGGAGCAAGTATTCTGGAACAAGGTACAAACAGAGGAACCGTAACAGATCTTGATGGTTGGTATGAATTGGCTGTTAGTGGCCCAAATGCAACCTTACTGATAAACTATACCGGGTTTCAGTCGCTAGAAATGCCAGCGAGGGGAGAATATTCTAATGTTCGCTTATCCACCGATGCGCTGCGACTCGACGAGGTAGTTGTAGTCGGATATGGTAGAAGTGGGCGAGGTCCTCGGCGGCCCCGTTCTGAAGCACTGACAAGCATCCAAGAAGGGGCAGCAGATGTAAGCTCGGGGATTGTTGGGGATCTATTACAAGGTAGAATATCAGGTGTTCAAATCACAGAAACTGGATCCAACATCCTAATCCGAGGCGCGACTTCAGGACGAGTGGGTGGTCCCTTGTTTATCATAGATGGTAAGGTAGCCGATCCTTCTAAACTGCTTCCCAGTCAAATTCGAAATATCAAGGAACTAGGTGCCAGCGAAGCTCAGGCTATTTACGGGGCCCGCGCCACCTACGGTGCTATTTTGATCACCACCAATCTGGTGCCCGACCTGGACCTATTCTCTTCGGCAGATATCCCCAGTCTGCGATCTGAATTCAAAGACTATGCCTACTGGCAACCTGCCATCGTTACGGATGAAAACGGCGAGGCATCTTTCCCAATTACCTTCCCTGACAATATCACCGCCTGGAAGGGGTACGCTATTGGGATGGATAAGAAAAGACGAAGTGGCGTAGGCTTTGCCGAAACTCGAGCTTTTAAGCCAGTCATTGCTCAATTAGCCGTTCCTCGTTTCCTGATCGAAGAAGACCAGGCCAACATCATTGGGAAAAGTTCAAATTATACCCCCGATTCTATACGCATAAAAACGCGCTTTCTCTCATCCGACTCTTTGTTGAGTCAACAAGAGACTTGGCTCACAAATGGGAAAGTGGAATCTACGGATATCCACGCAGGAATGGCTGGGGACTCCCTGGCCATTACCTATTCCCTATCCACCGAAGAGCACAGTTACACAGATGGAGAAAAAAGAAAAATTCCCATACTCAAAAAGGGAACAAAGGAGACCCAAGGAGAATTTCATGTATTGGACCAAGACACCGTGCTGGCCCTTGCTTTTACCCAAAAAATGGGCAAAGTTGATCTCTACTTAGAGCAAGATATGTTGCCGCTATTGATTAGAGAGATCGACTACCTTAAAGCATACAAGTACGGCTGCAATGAGCAAACAGCTAGCAAACTGATGGCGCTCTGCTTGGAGAAGTCGCTAAGGGCCAGTTTGGGAGAACCTTTTACAGGAGAGGGCCAGATCCGGAAATGTATACAACGGCTAGAGAGGAACCAAAACGATGTTGGTAATTGGGGTTGGTGGAGAAAAATGAAAGGGAGCAATTGGGTGACTCGTCATGTGATCAAAGCACTGCTCTTGGCGCAAGCGGAGGGATACGAAAGTAAAGGGCTAGAGCTAGGTCTTCGATACCTAACACAACAGTTTAAACAGCTTCCTACTCACAGTATACTTCCTAACTTATCTATTTTGGCACAAGCCGGGCAAAGCTTTCCCTACGAAGAAACGCTAGCCCAGATAGATACGCAGTCCTTGACCTTAGCTAACCAATTTGAAATCATTAGAATCAGACAACTGAGAAACCTCCCCTACCAGTTGGATAGCTTATACCACTATCGTAAAACTACGCTCTTGGGTAGTCATTACTGGGGATTTCCCTCCTACGGATTTCCAGGCAATAGGGTCAAACTCAGCTTACTGGCTCATGATATTTTGACGGCAGCTGGCAAGCCCAAGGAGGCTTATCTCGTCAAAACCTACTTTTTAGAACACCGAGCGCACACAGGACAACGGCACAGCTGGCGAAATACACTAGAAACCGCTATCATCCTACGATCTATCTTACCGGGTTTGCTAGCCGATGGAAAATCTCCCAAAGAAAAATCTTTGGTTGAACTTAGTGGCTTGGCAGACCGGAAAATTGATAGTTTCCCTGCCCAACTCCAGCTGCCACTGAACGCCGAAAAACTGCGGGTAAAGAAATCAGGTAGTAGTAGAATCTACTTGACAGCCTATCAATCGTATTGGAATGGAAGTCCTGAAAAGACAGATTCTATTTTCAAAGTTTCTACTTATCTACAACAGGATGGAAAACGAGTACAGGCCGTGGCTAAAGGCCAAAAAACAGAACTGCTAGTTGAATTAGAAACAGCTAAAAGAGCTAGCTATTTAATGCTGGAAATTCCCATTCCAGGTGCTTGTTCTTACTACAGCAAGCCCAACGGTCGGAGAGGCGTTGAAGTACACCGAGAATATGATATTCATCAAACCAGCATTTTCATAGAAGACCTCCCTCCGGGCAAGTATACCTTCAGCATAGCATTAGAGCCTAGGTTCTCGGGGTCTTTCACCTTGAATCCAGCAAAAGTCGAACAGATGTACTTCCCCACCTTCTTTGGTAGAGAAGCGATGAAAGAGGTAGAGGTCTCGGAGGATTAAAAGGAAGATCCGACGTTTATACACGAATACAGTTTTGGGACTTTCACCCCTTATTTGGCCAATTCCCCGACTTCTTCCAAGATAGCTTCGGTTGGCGTTTGCTCGGTATTGAGCACAAAATCCACTAGCAGGTCCGGGGTCTGCATTTGAAGTGGATGATCCCCATCAGCGATGGTCACCAGCTCCTTATCTGTATTCATGAGTTCCATCAGGAAGGGTGAGTTTTCGTAAGGCACCAAGGTATCCGCATCTCCATGGATCAGCACAACAGGAACCGTGATTTTCGGGTACATGGGCATAACTTCTCGCAAGGCATCGGGATGGCTTAGCTTTTCCACATTACTCACCCAAAGCATGCGTGGCAAGAGGTACTTGAAGATTTTGAAATTGAGTAGATAGGAAATCCGAAAAGTAATTTCATTGTTCGGGTCATATTGCCCGGAAACACCAACAATCTTGGCTATTTTATCCGGTTGCATTGCCCCCATGATCACGGCTATGGGCCCTCCGTAACTATGTCCCATAATGACGGCTTTCTGCGTTTCACCTTCCAACACTTCCAGGATTTTTTCTGCATGCACCTTCAAATCTTTTTCCGGTCCTCTGGGTTTCGTACCCCCATAGCCAGGCCTATCTACGATCAATAGCCGATATTTCTCATAAATGCGTTGACGTTTGGCTACCGCACTCCAGTCTAATACACTTCCAGGCGCTCCGTGCACTAACAATAGCGGTTGCTTATCTGCCTCTCCAATCTCCAGGTATCGCACTCCAGAAGGCGTGAACTTGATAGTCCAATTCTGACGTGGAATATCCTTGTACCACCAACGAGTACCTTTCTCAGATGATATATAGCGATCAAAAGATTCAATAAGGATGAAAAGAATGGCCACCAAGGCCAGCCCGATGTACAGGGCCCAACGGAAGATTCTCTTGGTAACCGGAAAGAAGCGACTCATATTGGCAGTTTATAGCAAAAAGACAGTGTTACCGCTATTTAAAATAACACCTTTAGCGGGTAACAGCATTAGAAACAGCTTATTCCTTGAATTGTTAAAGCCTCCTCGCCATTTATCGACCAAACGACCAACACGTCCGAATTTCCAGGCATTTTTCATGCTTTCCAGCAAGCCAGGTTAGGATTTTCACTAAAAAAATAAAAAAAATCAGCCACTTAGTTTGACTTTTAAACTAAGAAGGGGCATATTTGTGCCATAGTTAGTTTTAAAACTAAACTAAGTAAAGAAAATGCAAGCATCCATTAGTCCTTTATACGAACGAAATCAAGTCAGTCAACTCATCAAAAAGATCATGGGAGCACAGAGCATCTTAGCTTTGTTTCCCACTGGCAACGTCAAAAGACAATATCGCGAGACGGTCAAACAATTACACCCAGACCTTTGCCATCTGCCAGGAGCAGCGCAGGCATTGATACGCTTAAACGAATTGCGACTGAGACACGAGAAGGGAATTGTGATCACGGATGATGCAGGCAGTGTTTGGACTCAGCAAAAAGTGACAATTTTTCGGGGTGACCTCAGCCTTTTGAACACCTCCTACCAGCAATACCAGAACCTTAAAAACCTAACTTCACCGGCAGCCAAACATTTCCAATTGTATCTGCCAGAAAGCATGGATTTGACGGGAGTCCTAGAGGCCAAAATGCCTTTTCGCGCTTTACCTCTGCACAGTTTACAACTGCCGCAAGAACATGTTAACTGGGTACTATCTCGCTTGTTAGAAGTAGTAGCCTGGCTCGCACAGGAAGGCTTTGTGCATGGAGGCATCAACCCACGTAGCGTTTTCATTCTGCCGGAAACGCATGGGATCATGTTGACTTCCTTTTATCATATGCAGCGCACGGGTGATCGGTTAAAAACCATATCTGCGGCTTATCAAAACTGGTATCCCAAAGACGTTTTCACCCGAAAACGAGCCACTACCCTCATTGACCTGGAATGTTGCAAAAGGACTGCCGCCTACTTGCTAGGGGATCGATCCGGCATGGGTATCAAACTGAAGAAATCACACCTGCCGGAGTACATCAACTTCTTGCTAGATCGCCATGAAAATGCCTACACCTGCTACGACGAATATCGAGATTTACTACAGCGACATTTTGAAGCCCGTTTTGTACCACTGGCACTTTAATAATCTGGTTCTCCGACAATTTTTGTGTTCTTGAGTCAGCATTTTAGTTGGAAGTACTGCTTCCGTTGGGCACACTTCTTCCAACTAAAATGCTGACCACAAAAATTGTCAGAGAAGGAATAATCTTAAAAACCAAATACCATGGGATATACCAACTGGTCAAGGTCAGCCTACGCTAACTTAAAAGCTGACTACTCCAAAAAATCAACCAATGCCATTTTCAAATCCAACACGACCAGAAGAGTTGCTGACGATTTGAATCCATATGGCCTAAGCTTTCGCGAAAGCCGCGATTCCGCCGCACACCCCAACTCGCTAGCGATCGGGGTCTTCTTAGATGTGACCGGCTCCATGCGAAATATTCCAGAGTACCTGATTAGGCATAAACTGGGATCTCTCATGAACACCTTATTGGATCACGGCATTGAAGATCCGCAGGTGCTTTTTGCAGCCATTGGCGATCACATCTCGGATCGGGCTCCGCTCCAGGTCGGACAATTCGAATCTGGTACGGATGAGCTGAACCACTGTCTGTCCAGCATCTACCTCGAAGGGGGCGGAGGGGGCCAGCTCATGGAGTCCTATCTCCTAGCTTGGCTCTTAGCCGGCCGGCACACCTCGATTGATTGCTTCGAAAAACGCAATAAGAAGGGCTTCTTATTCACGATGGGTGATGAAAAGAGCTGGGATGAAGTAGACGGGGATTGTCTGAAACGCCTCATGGGATATACCGAAGCCAGTGACATCAGCGCCAAAGATGTGCTGGCACAAGCACAGCGCATGTACCATGTTTTTCACATTCATGTCAATGAAGCCAGCTACCGGGATGACCCACGAATTATTGACTACTGGCGAGATCTACTCGGAGAGAATCTATTGATCCTGGACGATCAAAATGCCATTGCCGAAGTAATTGCTAGTACCATTGCAGTGATCCATGGTGTGAAATTGGACAAACTGGCAGCCAGCTTTGATAAGCATACGGCCGCAGCCGTAAAGAATGCACTAGTCAATATATCGGGCGGGGCTCTACAGCAGCAAGACAGCGGGATTATCAAATTATAGATCTTCTGGAAAAGTGTGCAGGTCTACTCTTTTTGGGCCTGCCACTTTCCCCAAACAAGAGCATTATGAAAACCAAAGTCATTTTAGGGTTAGGCTACGGAGATGAAGGTAAAGGCTTAACTACTGATTTTCTTTGCCGACAAAGTGAGCAGCCACTAGTCATCAGATTTTCAGGCGGGCACCAGGCAGGGCATACCGTGGTCACCGAACAAGGTGAAAGGCACGTTTTCTCCAGTTTTGGTGCAGGCGGTTTGCAGCGTATTCCCACCTATTGGAGTTCCTTTTGCACCTTATCTCCCATCCATTATCTCAATGAATGGCTAGCCTTGGATCAACTTGGCTTCCCCCCCCAAGTCTTTGTCGATGCCTTAGTGCCTATTACCACCCCCTATGATATTTTTTTCAATCGACATACTGAAAGGGAAAACCAGCATGGCAGCTGTGGACTAGGCTTTGGCGCGACCATCGCCCGGCAGTCTACCCCCTATAAGTTGTATGCCCAAGATTTGCGTTATCCCGCAGTATTGGAACAAAAATTAAAAGCCATTGAGCAGTATTACCAAAGCTCAGGGCAAGACTACTTTACTACTGCCGTTTTCAGGGAAGCTATGGAGGCCTTCCATAAAGCCACGGCGGCTATCGTTGATACTTTTGAGGTCGTGCAAGAAAAGTGCTTCTTGCAAGCTGTATCCGATCGATATAGTGATCTCATTTTTGAAGGTAGCCAAGGCATCTTACTGGATATGGATTTCGGCTTTTTTCCCAACGTCACCCGCTGCTCAACGACCTCTAAAAATGCTCTCTCTCTGCTTAACAACCATCGCCTACCCATGCCGGAGATCTACTACGTCACACGTGCGTATCAGACCCGGCATGGCAACGGTTTTCTTTCTAACGAAAGATTCCCCCTACACTACACCCCCAATCCCCAAGAAACCAACCAATACAATCCCTGGCAAGGCCACCAAAGATGTTCTATCCTGGATTTGGATATGATAAACTACGCCTTAGGCTGTGATCAGAACTATTCGGCAATGGCGAAGAAGCACCTAGTCGTCAGTTGCTTAGACCAATTGAACGGCCCCATCCAAGCCTCCAAGGGAGGAGTGATTGACCATTATGCTTCTGCGCTGGATCTATTGGAGGCGTCGGATATTTCATTTGAAACCTTGTTGGAAAGTCGGTCGGCATGCGGGGCGGAGATGCTCACTCAAGGGGTGAGTACTCAGCGGGTGAGTGTTTAAGACTATACATTAACCAAAACAAGATAAAACTCTGCAAATGTTTTAGTTAGAAATATAGTGCAAAAAATAGCTGCTACTGAATGGGGAAATTACTCAGCGGGTGAGTACTCACCCGCTGAGTGAGTGATTAAATTAGTACCTTGCTCGCTCAAAACCCGAACCTATGTCGCAAGCTCTCCTATTCGACCATGACGGTGGCGTGGATGACCTGCTGTCCCTCATGCTCGTACTCAGTATGCCACACATCGACCTCAAAGGTGTATCCATTACGCCAGCAGATTGTATCGGCGATTATGCAGAGGAAAGTACACGGAAAATTCTTCGGCTCTTCGCGCAGGCTGACGTACCCGTAGCCCGGGGCCAATACCATGGCATCAATGCCTTTCCCTTAGCCTGGCGGGCGGGACCGATGGTAGTCAATGCCCTACCAATGATGATTAATGTCGATATCGCTCAGCCCAAACAGCGCCTGAATAGCGTCGAACTTATGGCTGGACAGTTACGAGCGGCTCGGAGCCCGATTCCGGTCTTGATGACGGGGCCCTGCTCTAACTTGGTGCGCACCCTGCAACAGTACCCGGAACTTGCTGCCAAAGTGAAAGAGGTAATCTGGATGGGAGGAGCCGTAGATACAGCAGGAAACGTAGTTACTTACAACCACAATAGCACCGCAGAATGGAATGTCTATTGGGACCCAATCGCCTCACGAGATCTTTTTGATCTAGAAATTCCTGTGACCTTGTTCCCTCTCGATGTAACCAATGCGGTACCCGTGAATTATAGCTTTTTGAAAGACTTGGCGAGAATCGCCCACTTCGATGCTGCTAATTTAGCTGGACAATTTTGGGCCACTACGCTGAACACCATTCCCGCTTATGAGTATACCTACTACATGTGGGACATCCTAGCCACTAGTTATCTGGGTATTCCTGATGCCTTCCAGTTTGAGGAAATCCCCTTAACAGTCGCCATCAAACCTCCAAATGCGGGCCAGACCTTACGTAGGAAAGGCGCTGTCCGCTCCGCCAAAGTGGCCATGAAGGTAGACAAGGATCGGTTTTATCAATACCTCTTGCAGCAGTTTAGCCTTAACTTCTAATTTTCTCAATAAACACAGCTAATACAATGAATAATCCCAAAGTAAAAATCAACCGAGTGGAGATACTAGCCAACAACTGGTATACCCTACGGAAATACAATTTTGATCTTCAGCAGGAGAATGGAAGCTGGGAAACGCAAGAGCGAGAGGCTTATGATCGTGGAAATGGAGCAGCCATTCTACTCTACAATCAAGCGCAAGGAACCGTAATTCTGACCCGTCAGTTTCGAATGCCCACCTATGTCAATGGGAATGAGTCAGGGCTCCTTATCGAAGCCTGTGCTGGCTTATTGGATGAGGATAATCCGGAAGATTGCATCCGCAGAGAGACCGAAGAGGAAATAGGTTACCAAATTGGAGAGGTGGAAAAAGTAATGGAAGTCTACATGTCCCCTGGTTCTGTCACAGAAATTCTGTACCTATTTATCGCCGCCTATACCAAAGATATGAAGATCCACGAAGGAGGTGGAGTGGCCGCAGAACAGGAAAACATAGAGGTACTTGAGTTGCCTTTTACGGAAGCTTATAACATGATAGCTACTGGCGAAATCAAGGACGCCAAGACAATCATGTTACTCCAACATCTACAACTGCAAAAGATCTTATAGACCTCCTGCCTCTCAATCCACCGGCTTGGTACAGAAGTGCTCCACTATTGATCAATGCGCTCCAATCGATAGAAGGTCTTCATTTGCTTAGACTCCCTCAGCTTTAAGCCATAAGAAGCTAAGCTTGTTTTTAATCCGTCCAAGTTGGATTGCGTAAGCAAGAAATCATAGCTATCTGTGAGCTCGGTTTTATCCTCAAATAGTAGCCCTAACGCCATTTCCAATTCCGTTAGCATCGCTCCTATGTTCTGTTTGGTAAAGACCTTTTGATCACCGGCATCACTAACCCCCGACATCTCCCCGTCTGACTTTTCCAGCAAACTAGCATCTGTGACTTCCAACTGGTACACAGTAGCCTCCCGCTCTTCGGCCATCATTTTAAGCCCTAAGGAACGTAAAACTTGATCCTTAATTTCCTGTAAAGCTTCCTCTTTGGTCAGTTTCGCTCGATTAATGTAGCTGAGGTTATACAACGGGGAAAGCAAGTCTGCCGGTCCCTCGATGCGTACTTCTCCAATATCCCAGAGTTCCGATAAATGCACCCCCAAAGGCGCCCCCATCTGAAAATAGGCTTTAGGTAGGGATTTAATAGCAAAAGCGGTTGGATCTTCCGTTTTGCTCACCTTAAACAGGTAGTGAATATCCTTATTTTTCAAAAGCCCAAAGACAGCCGTAAAGTCCTGCTCAGAAGGGGCTGCATTGGTGGTTTCTGACTCTTCTTCGTCCGTCTCCTCCTCCTGTACTTGTGTTAGAGGTTCTCCTGCTAAAAAACTATCTATCATATCTGCCGTCAGTGCTCCTGGCGTTCCTATCCACTGAATCACTCCTGCTTTATCAATTAGATAGGTAATGGGGATGGCATTGATAGCATAAGCTTTATGGGTATCTCGAGACTGATCCGTAACTACAGTAGACTGAAAATCGATACGTTTGAAGGAACGTTTGATCTTATCGGGGCTTTCATCTGACATGGATAAAAACAACAAGTCTTCATTCGATACAAACTCATTCCGAAGCTCATTGAAGTGGGGCACGGCCTCGATACATGGACCACACCAGGTAGCCCAGAAATCAATTACTATAGGCCGACCTTCCACACTTTTGTCGGTGGGGGCATTGGCTAGCCAGTCTGTGATTTTAAGTGAAGGAGCTTTATCGCCAACTGAAAGGGTTGATTGAGCTAGCACCTGCTGCGTGAGCAGAGCCAAGGAGAGGAAGCAGATTAAGCGCGACATAGCTTTGTATTTTGTTGCAGTATTGCTGGTTATTTAAAGCGTTGATAACACTAAGACGGTCATCGCTAAAAAAGGTTCTAGGACTCCAGGAAAGTTTTGAACAAGCACTAGCATTGTACTATTTCCAATCACCTGAGGTCATTAATGAACTAGGTCTTTGTTGGTGCTTGTAGCAAACGCCAAGCTACTACACTGATTGCCATTCCAATCAATGGAGCAAAAATGTATATCCAAAGATGCTGCCATTCTCCATTCACCAAAGCCGGGCCAATGGAACGAGCGGGATTCATAGAGGCTCCAGATATCGGACCAGCAAACAAGGCTTCCAGCAGTACAGTTCCGCCGATAGCCGCTCCAGCCCAAGATTGTGTTTCCGCAGACCCAGAAACCACCTGTAGGATGACAAACATGAGGAAGAAACTGAGAATAACTTCCAGCACAAAAGTCTGTGCCACAGTACCAGCAGGTAAGGTTTCACCCAAGCCCTGTGCCTCAGGGAATAACAGGCGTAATGTACCACTAGCCAGCAATGCCCCGATCAATTGTGCTATGCTGTAAGGAACTACTTGCCGTAAGGGGAATTTTCTAGCAAGCATAAAAGCTACACTAACCGCAGGATTGATGTGTGCGCCGGATAATTCTCCGATGGAGTAGATCATGACCATGACAACCAAACCAAAAGAGATCGCAATCCCTTGATGCCCAATCGCACCAGCACTTACTTCGTTTATTACAATCGCACCCGTACCACAAAAAACAAGGGCAAAGGTTCCAATACATTCAGCGATATACTTATTCATGAATTCGACCCAATGCGTAAAAGATTTCTCTACCTATTTGCCGTACCCGTTCATCGTATCGCTCGGTCTCTTTGGGCGTATTATCAGCTATTTTAGGGTCTTCATAGGTCAATGCCAGACGGAGATCTACGCCTGGTATAAAAGGGCAATTCTCGTCCGCATCGGAGCAAGTCATAATCGCAGCAAACTTACGCTTGGGGTTATCAGGATGATCATATACTTTGCTGAAGCAGGATAGTGGTTCAACCTCATCTGCAAATTTCACCTGGTAGACGGGGTTCTCTCCAGTTCCAGCTTCAAGCTGAAATCCTGCCCGTTCCATCGCAGCAACAGCGCGGGGATTGAATGCAGTAGCTTCAGTTCCACCGGAAAAAGTCTGCACTGTAGCAAGTTGGAAGTAATAGGCGGCGGTAGCTGCCCATATCTGAGCGAGGTGGCTACGTCGAGAATTGTGGGTACAGATAAAGTTCAGGGCAATCCGCTCCGCTGTTGGTTGGGCAGCTATATAGTTGGCCAATTTCTTCAGCAGCGCTTGTCTTTCAGGTGGGATCTGATCCGCTTCAGCAATCAAGGTTTCGACGAGAGGAGTTAAGCTCCCTAATAGACTCATGCTAGCTAGTTTTTCTTTGAAAAATGATTGATGAAAGATGAGAATAAATGGAGACTATGGGGGCGCGTGGGATATTAAATCTATGTTAAGAAGTGAGGAGTGATACGATGAACTAAGCTTGTTCCACTTCCAGACAAACAACAGAACGGGGTAGACTAAAGTAGAAAGTACTCCCCTGCCCTTCTTGACTATTGACCCAAAGCTTACCGCGATACTTTTCCACAATTTTTTGGCAAGTAGCTAAGCCAATCCCGGAGCCCAAATACTCTCCTCGATTGTTTAAACGGGTAAACATGCGAAAGATCTGATTGTGATAAGTTGGATCAATCCCTAAGCCGTTGTCCCGGCAAGAAAAGGTACAGTGTTCTTCTTCTAATTTATAATCGACCCAGATGGTGGGCGTTGCGGCTTTATTGTATTTCAGCCCATTCTCAATGAGATTCTTCAGCAATAGGTAAAAATCTGAATGATGGCCTTTGAGGTGGGGCATAGCAGACCATCCAATGCTAGCAGAATTATCTTCCAATAGGTGGTTGAGCCCCACCTTAATTTCTTTTAGTACTTGGTTTACATCAACTACCTGCATTTCCTCTTCGGCATTGGCACGGACTCTGGAATGCGTAAGAATATCCTCCACCAAGGCATACAATTGTTTGGTGTTTCGCGTCACAAAGCCCAGATAATCGAGTAAGTCTTTATCTTGGGTATTGGCCAATTTTCGCTGGATTAAATTGACAAAACTGGTGATATTTCGCAGGGGCTCCTTGAGATCATGAGAGGCAATAAAAGTGAAGCGTTCCAGTTCGTCATTAGAGCGGCGCAGTTGTTGATTGGCAGCTTCTAGCGCAGCCGTTCTTTTCTGGACCGTCTCCTCCAACTGGCGGTTAAGTAAAGCTTTATCCTGATTATTTCGGAATTGTCTGATGGCAATCAAAATCAGTAAAAAAGCAATAAACCCAGCAGCGATAGCAATCAGCGTTCGCTGTCGCAAAATAATGGCTTGCTGTTGCTGTTGTTCCGTTAATTTCTTGTTTTCAGCTTCTTGTACTTTGAGTTGATAAGTCGTTTCCAGCTTTGCAATTCTTTCGCGGGTAGTTTGATTTAAAAAGCTGTCCTGCAATTCCCGAAATTTAATCACATAGTCGTAGGCCTCCTCATAGTTACCTACCCGAAGATAGGCCCGACTTATATCTTCATATAAGATGGGGATCATAGAAGAAAAGCTTCCCTCCTTAGCCCTGTCTATCGCCTTAGTATAAAAATCTAATGCGGCTTCGTAATTCTCCGTGGTCTCATAGATTTCACCAATAATGGCGTACATACTGGTTATATCCTCAATGGAACCAAGCTGCTCATAGATGAGTAAGGCTTCTTGTTGGATTTCTAGAGCTAGTTCATAATTTCCCCGATAATAGTACACTTCTCCCTTATAATACAGGGCTTCAGCAATACGGTGAGGGTAATTAATCTGCCGATACAGCACCAAGGCCGAATCATAGTGATACAACGCCCGTTCATAGTCCTCTCTTAAGGCAGCCACATAGCCTAGGTCTAAATGGGAATACGCCACATAGTCAGGGCCACCAATAGCCAGAGCCGCATCACTTGATTTTTCATAATATTCAATAGCTAGCGGAAGATCTCCGAGTTCCTCATGAATAATACCAATATTAGCATAAAGAGAGGAAGGGTCTACGTACTCACCTAACATCTGATCATACTCCAAGGCCTCCTGAAGGTACTGCAAGGCCAGCGCATAATTCCCTTGATTCAAATAGTAAATTCCAAGGTTACTTTTAGCCATGGCTAAACAAGCAGGATCATTAAGTGCCATGGCCAGCTCCATACCAGCTTGATGATAGAAATGAGCGCTATCTATCGGTCCAATGCCATTGTAGGCGATTCCAAGATTATTATAGGCATAAAATATCCCCTCCTTGTAGTCTGTCTCCCTAGCCAATGTCAAGGCATCATAGCCCGAAGCGATGGACTTCGGGTAGTCGTACTCCTGATATGCTGTGCTGATCTCCAGTAGTAGATCTACTCGAGTTTGTGTATCAATAGCCTTAGCATACAACAACTCTAGGCTATCAATAACTTTAGGTTGGCTAGAACCGACTGCGCAACAAGAACCAAGGAGTAAGCCAATACAAATGTGCTTAAACCATTTCATCATGCGAATATGAATCTATTCTCGCTCATGTTTATTTAGGCCCAACTACCAGGAATGATTGGAATGTATTCAAATGGCCTTGACTAAGGGGAGCTATTGGTGTCAGATTTGTAATAGCTTGGGGGAATTGGGGGAACTCCCAATCAATAGTACCAGGTATGATAACCTACGCCGTACTATTGGACATCCAGAAGACAGAAGACAGAAGACAGATTGCTATGTTCACCATAAAGCCTAGGATTAGGACTTCTCGCAGCGAAGCGGTCTGGTCTTTTACCTCTGATTTCTAGTAGTATGAACCTACCCCTAAATTTATTGATAATTCTGTAATTATCAGTATAGTAGAAAGACTTATTGCACGGAAGCAGTGATTTATCAGATCAGCTGCTTACCGCTTTGTGACTTGGATTTGCCAGGTTAAAAGCAGTTGAAAGTTGGAAATTGGAGGTTCGAAACCGGAAAAGCACTCTGAATGGAAAGGTTTTCCGGTCTTACAATTAGGCAACAGCCCGGAGACAGGTAGGCGATCTAATGAAGTTTTCTACCGTAAAAAATCTGGTTAGAGAGAGTGAAACTAGGAAGGATTTCGTCGCTTTATACCTGCTACTTATGAACAGAAAGCCGGCCTAGCATCTCCATGCACATCCTACCATTGTGATAGGGTGCTTTCCAGGCTCCTGCCTTGTCCTCCGCCGCCATGATGGCACCATCAGCTTTTTTTCCCCAAACCCATTCTCCATCCTTATGATCTTTGATTTCTCTTTTAATAAAGGTCCAAATGTTCAGGGCTTGCTTTAGGTAGGCAGCTTCTCCCGTCAGCTCCCAGGCGTTCCAGAAACCAACGACCGCCTCAGCCTGTGGCCACCAATGCTTATCCGTATCTATGCTTTCCCCCTCCGCTTCGTTGTTCATCCCTCCTTTGGAGTCAATACCTTTCTGTAGGCTGCTCCTGGCTAAAACCAAAGCCACAGCCTTAACCTTTTCGAATAAAGTTGGATCAGCTAATAATTCTGCCGCTTCAGTAAACAACCAGCTAGCTTCAATATCATGTCCATAGGAAATCACGGAGGACTTGACGGCCCAAGCCCTATCAAAAAATAGATGGAGATGACCCACGCGGGAGTCAATAATATGGTCCAAAAAGCAATGAAGAAGACGGTTCAGGGCAGCCTCCACACTTTGATCCTTACCCACCCGATAGAGAGTGGAATATGCTTCTAAGATATGGAGGTGGGTATTCATAGTCTTGGCCTCGTTGGCATCTTTGGTACTAAGCCGCACATCGGTAATCGGCTCCCACTGGCGACCAAATGCTTCCAAATATCCCCCATGAATAGGCTCATAGCTGTATTTTTCCACCAAAGCAAAAAGATCCAGGGCTTGCTCGAGGACCTTGGCATTATGGCTTAGTTGATAATATGCTGCTAGGGCATAGATCACAAAAGCCTGTGCATAGACCTGCTTTCGATCGTTTACCACTTTCCCTTGATGATCCAACATCCAATACACACCTCCATATTCGAGATCAAAGAAATGAGTAGCGATGAAATGATAGGTTTGATCAGCGACATGCCGATAGGCTGTCTTCCCGGTCAGATTCGCAGCAGCAGCAAAAGTCCATAAGATCCTGCTGTGCATAATGATGGCTTTGTTCGCCGTAGGATACAGCGTGCCATCGTGATCCATTCGGCCATAGAAACCACCATGCTCCTCATCGATCATGTGATTTGTCCACCATTGTAGGAGCTGTTCTAGTTCTTCCTGCATCTCCCGTCTCAAGCAGGATATCTCCTGATCGCTCAACATATCAACTGGGTATTACAGGCTATCGAAACTTATGCATAATAGCCAAATTGCGATCAATCAGCTGATTTCGCTGAGCCACGCTAGCAGCCGATCGGAGGCCATCGCTTGGAGTATGTTGTACATAGTCCAACAATTGGTCGACGGTGGTAGTCGCTACGTGCATGCGCGTATCGGAAGAAGCATAATAGATGAATACTTCTTGCTTTTCATTCACGATCCAGCCATTACAAAAGGCCACGTTAGAGACATCTCCGACTCGCTCGATTCCTTGGGGCGCGATGAAGTGCCCGCCAGGTGCATAGGTAACCTTCCAGGGCTCTGCCAGGTCCGTCATAAATAAGTATAATACATATCGCAAGCCAGCAGCTGTATTGCGTACTCCGTGCGCAAGGTGCAACCATCCCTTTGTTGTCTTGATAGGAGGAGGGCCCTGTCCATTCTTGATCTCTTTAATTGTATGATAAACCTTGGTATCGACAATGACTTCATTCTTCACCTCTGGATACTCCATCCGAGCTGTTAGTCCCCAGCCAATTCCACCACCACTACCGACACTAATAAAACCATCTTGCGGTCTCGTATACAACCCATATTTTCCCTCTACAAACTCAGGGTGAAGTACGACATTGCGTTGCTGCCCAGAGTAAGTAATCAAGTCGGGTAGCCTCTCCCAAGTTTTGAGATCTTTGGTCCTGGCGATGCCGCATTGGGCTTCGGCAGCTGAGGTGTCGTTCGGTCGAGACTTGTCCTTGCGCTCTGTGCAAAAGAGTCCATAGATCCAGCCATCTTCATGCAAGGTCAGTCGCATGTCGTAAACATTGGTATCCGGTTCTTCCGTCTCTGGCATGGTAATGGGGTAATCCCAAAAGCGAAATTGATCTACTCCGTTGGGGCTTTCCGCAATAGCAAAGAAGGATTTCCTATCATCTCCTTCTACCCTGGCTACCATCAAGTACTTACCTTCCCAATAAATAGCTCCTGCATTAAAAGCAGCATTGATTCCCTGTCGCTCCATGAGGAAAGGGTTTGTTGCCTCATCAAGATCATATCGCCAGAATACCGGTGTATGTGCGGCGGTCAATACTGGATGCTTCCAACGTTTATACCTCCCATTTCCTCCGGTAGCGGGTTCGTTTTTTCGCTGAATCAGCTGTTCATACTCCGCGAGCAGTTGTTGTACTTTTCCTCTGTGCGTCGTACCTACGTTTGTTGTTGTCATTGCTGGTCCGTTATTTTTCATGCTGCTGAATGGCGAGGTCTGCGGGGTAGTCCTCCATACGATCGTACCAATTGTATTTCAGGATGATCGTGCAGATAGCCACAATTACAAAACTGATCCACATACTAGTGAAGTCCTGAATTACCAAAAAGATCGAAGATGCTGTGATGGCCGTCTGCCAAATGATACCCACCACTACATTGACCATATCTCGCCCAAAGTCCTGGTTGCGTTTAATGTTTGGATTTTCGGCTAATAATTTTTTATAGACAGGCCCCCAGAAGCCCCAAGGCCTAGTTTTTCGATAAAACTCCTTTAGCACTTCTTCATCATCCGGTTCCGTCAGTAAACTTCCCGCAATACAAGCGGCAACGGACAAGGCTAGATTGATCGGGAAGGCTTCCAAGGCGCTGTAGGTCGGCAGAAGCACAGGTAAAACCATAGCTGCTACAATCCCAGCCATCATCCCCCAGAAGTAGCCATAACTATTGAAGCGCCACCAGTACCATTTGAGTAAGTTGGCGGCAGTATATCCGCCAAAAAGCGCGGCGACAAGCCAATCAATAATGCTATTCAAAGAATCCAAGGCAAAGCCAAAAATGGTTCCTACCACCACCACCCCAACGGAGCATAAATAGCTCATATAGACGTACGTCTTGTCGGAAGCACTATCATTGATATATCGCTTGTAGATATCGTTGACTAGATAGGCAGGCGCGGCATTGACAGTAGCTGCAAAGGAAGACATAAAAGCAGCTAGGAGTCCGGCAATCAATAAGCCCATCAGTCCCACCGGTACGAAGTTCCGTATCGCAAAGGGTAGAATCTGTTCAAAATCGACATCCGAGCCCATCCCATTCAACTCATCGCTAAAGAAAACCAGGGCCAGGATAGTCAATCCGGTAATGAGCATATAACGGGGGAAGAGCAGAATAACATTGACAAAACCACTCATTTTGGCGGCTTCTTTGGGCGTCCGTGTGGAGAGTACACGCTGCATATCGTAGTTAGGAGCTGGGCCTGCCATACTTTGCAGCACACCTTTGAGCAGTAACATCATAAAAAAGATGCCAAAAAGCTCCCAGCCATCGGAGGCAATTTTATCGTTAGCTGCTGCCATTAGGTTTGTCCAATCTAGGTCGAGTTTCCAACCAAAAAAGATACTGCCCCAACCTTCTGGCACAAACTTCGCCAGCAATTCTGGAGAAACCTGCTGCATGCCAATTATACCAATGGCAATACTAGCAATCGTCATGATTACATACTGTAAAACCTCCGTAAATACCACGCTGAACATACCGCCCTTGACCACGTATAGGGTTGTGAGAATAGTAAAGATCAAGCCGTAATAGATTTCATTTTGGGTAGGATCTGCTGACAACTCCCAAGGTAGAAAGGCAGCAGAGAATTTCCCAATGCCAATGAATCCGTAGGCTACGTAGGTGATAACCACCACGATCGCGAAAATCACCACGATCATATGCGAAAGATTAGCTCCTTTGCTTTCTCCAAATCGAAATTTAATCCACTCCGCACCCGTCATCACACCCGATCGGCGGAGCCAAATGGAGAGGAAGATCATAAGAAAGATCTGGTTGAATACGGGCCAAAGCCAGGGAATCCAGACACTCTTAAGCCCATAAATAAAGAGCAGTGTCACCATCCACATCGTGCCACTGATATCAAACATCCCCGAAGCATTCGAGAGCCCCAGCATATACCACTTGATCTCATTCCCTCCTAGAAAGTAGCTTTTCATATTCTTGGAAGCTCGCTTGGAGATCCAAAACCCAATTCCAATGGTAGCCAGGATGTAGGCTATGATGATGGCAATATCAATGGCGTGTAATTCCATAAGCTTTAGTCATGCGTTTATTTCAATCCGAAGCCATCCCCAATGATCGGGAAACTGACGTTCTTCTCAAATTGGCGATTTTTTGAGTATCCTAATAATTATGAGCAAAGGACTATTAGAATTGGGTTATTGGGTATCAGTATCATCGAAAGGATGAGGCTCATCGAGACGTTTTCCCTTTGTTCCATCGGTATAGTTCGGGAATTCTCCCTTCAAAAATCAGCCACTGATCTTGGCTAAATTGCCGAAAGTTTTCCGCACTGGGATGATTGGGGTAAGGGCCATACTGATGATCCTTCCGGGCATTGCGCCAAACCATCATATAGGCTATTCTGGATGCCACCGGATCTGATTGGATAGGTTTCAGTAGGCGCTCTGTCCACCACTGCGGGTCAGGGATGGCTTCCTGTCCGGTTTCAGAAAAAGCCGGTATCTTTCCTTTTCCTTCCGCCAACTGAACTAGTATACGCAACCGGCGAACTAGATCCTCACTTTTGCCATTCACCGAAAGATCGTGATAGTCATCCAACCCCAGAATATCCACATAATCATCCCCCGGATAAAATTCCAGGTAATCGGCTTCATCCTGGAACACATCCGTTGAGTAACAATACAGCAGTTGATGCAATCCTTTTTCTTGCCGTAAATAGTCTACCGTAAAACGCCAAAGGCTTTTGTATTCTTCTGCTGTGCAATGTGGTCTACCCCACCAAAACCAGCTGCCCGTGTGTTCATGAAAAGGTCGAAAGATGATGGGTATTGGTTTTTTGAAAAGGAAGCCGGCCCGAAGCGAACGAATGTAGTCAGCAAATAAGTCCAACTTCTCTTTGTATGCCTGGTGATGCACCCCACCGGGAAGGATCGTTTTAACTACCTTTTCCCCTACGTCCCAAGAATCTCCTCCGGTCACAAAATTGTCCATATGCCAGCTAATCGTATTCACGCCTCCCATCCGATAGACCTGCTTCATCCAGCCTTTCATATGTTGAAAGTCAACGGAATCAATGTTCTCAGGACCTTGGCCTAATTTACTCATTTCCCAGCCGACCAGTGCAGGATGCCAACCACAAACATCCTTGATATCGGAACGACGTTTGTGCCATTCCTTCCATTCTACGCCATAGGCAAGCGCATCTTCCTGGCCAAACAGCACCTGCTTTCCAGCAAGGCTTTTTAGGTTGTAAAATAAGGCTTGTGTGGCTTTTGTCGCCTGTGCATCAATGGGACCATTGGCGGATGTGACCTGCCCCCAACTGGGTATGGCAAACAACATGATTAATCCATTAAATAGCCAGGTAAGGCTAGGACTAGTCATCTTCAGGAGTACCTTTCTCATGCTTACATTTCATTTATCCCTGCTAATTGCAGTGGGCATTAAATTCTTAGTTCTTCTAAAAAAAGCTAACGCAAGATATCCAAAGTTTTTTAGGCTTAGTCATCCGAAGTTTATCTTTGTCCCGCCTAAAAGAAACTTCGGATGACTAAGCCTCAGTAGAGACCAAAGCGGAACCTAGCAGACAAAATATCCGCCACTGTTTTGGTATATTGGTGTTTAAACTGACCTCGTATGCCTAGCCGGTTATTGGTACTAACCCTCTGGTTGAGCCTCCTATTTTTATGGCCCCAATCCTTACTAGCCAAACTGGCCGTGAGCAACCCTTCTATTCCTACCCTTTCGGCAAGCGAACTAGCAGAAGATGCCCATCTACTTATGAACCCTACTATCCATCAGATCACCCCATTCCGTGCTGTTGTAAGTCAGTACGAAAAATTTGAAGCCAGTGTCGACCTCAGTGCTCAATTCGATAATCCATATGATTATGATCAAATCCATCTTCAGGCTATCCTAACCAGTCCCAGTGGAAAGAACAGCGTAATTGATGGCTTCTACATGTGGGAATTCCATATGGATCCCCGCAATGGGAGCCTCAGTACGACCAAGCCCGAAGGCGAATTTCGCATTCGATTTGCCCCTGATGAACTGGGTACCTGGACGTACCATCTCCAATTGACTGACAGCAATGGCACTACCCGTTCCGATCGGCAAGGCTTTCGGTGTGTGGCAAGCAGTTTGGCAGAAAACAAGGGATTCATCAGAAGCAACCAAACCAACTTCCTCCATTTTGACAATGGAGAACAGTTTATTGCCATCGGCCAGAATATTTGCTGGCAAAACCACAACCCCTACCTCGATTATAAAAATTGGTTGGGTCAATTAAAAGCCCAGGGAGGCAACTTTTTCCGACTCTGGCATGCGCATTGGGGGCTAGGGTTAGAGTGGCGTGAGGGGCAGCAGCAATATCAAGGCCTTCGCCAGTACAAAGAGTCCAGCGCCGCCTATCAGGATTGGCTTTTTGACTACTGTAATGAAAATGGCATCTACGTATTACTAGCTCTTCAACACCATGGACAGGTATCTACCCAGGTAAACCCCAACTGGAATGAAAATCCCTACAACGCTGCCAATGGAGGGCCATGTCAGGATACCTGGGACTTCTTCACCAATAATGAAGCCATAGGCCACACCAAGAATCGCATCAAATATATCATTGCGCGCTGGGGCTATGCGCGCAGTATCATGGCCTGGGAACTCTTCAACGAGGTAGAATGGACCGATGAATTTGCGCAACACAAAGAAGAAGTTATAGCATGGCATAGCGAAATAGCCCAATACATGAGAGCTAACGATGGCTATAATCACCTAATCACTACGAGTTTTGCCCACGAATATCACGACCCTATGATGTGGGCATTACCAGATATGGATTTTACACAAACCCACTTTTACTTCAATGCGGCTAACCTAGAGCGCGTCCTAGCGAAAGGCGTTAAGAAGTACATAGAGGAATATGGTAAGCCGACTTTGACGGGAGAATTTGGGTTGGGAAATGAGGGCCCAGACTTACAGCATATAGATCCCAACGGTATCCACTTTCACAATGGGTTATGGTCTCCCCTATTCAGTGGTGGGCTGGGTACAGGTATGAGTTGGTGGTGGGATAGCTACATCCACCCCAATGACCTGTACTATCATCTCAGGCCTATTGCCAACTTGGTAGAAGAAATCCCTTTTCTGGATAAAAACCTGCAGGCGGCTCCAGCTATCATTGGCGGAGCGCCGGGTGACCTAAGTTTAACCCCGGCACTGGGATGGGGCGGTCGAGGTACCTCCGACGTATATATCGATGCGCATGGGCAGTTGAGTCCAGCCACAGCCGTTCTTGGTCAGTACTTGTATGGAACGAGGTGGAATACCGAACATCGGAGTCCACCCACTTTCTATTTTGATACGCCGGAAGATGTAAGCTTCAGTATACATACCGCTGGCACTACTGGTGTCAGTCCAAGCATCGCCATTTATCTGGATGGCCAGCTGGTTTTATCAGAAAGTGCTCAAATCAACACCCGCTATACTATTGATATACCGGCGGGCTCACATACCCTAAAAGTAGACAATATCGGCAAGGATTGGATCACCATCTCCAGTTACACTTTTGAGGGGCTAGGGACTAATTTGGATGCTTATGTCCTCCGCTCGGAAGACCACGATATGGCGGCAGGCTGGGTGCTGAATAATCAATACAATCATGCATACATCAACCGAGAAGGAACGCCTCCACAAGTACAAGGAGCTACGCTGAGCCTCCCCGGCCTTAACAACGGCAGCTATTTTGTTCGGTGGTACGACTGCCTGACGGGTCAATTGCTGGCTAGCGAAATGGTCACTACTACCCAGGACAGTTTACAACTCTTGCTACCAGATATTCTCTGGGATGTCGCTTTTATAGTCGACGATCGGCCAGTTAGCACCAGGGAGCAGGACCAGGAGCTTGCCTTTCAAGTCTTTCCCAACCCAGCACCCGCAGGTACTGAAGTGACTGTTTCCTTCAACGAGCCATCCACAGGCGACCCGCAACTGCAGCTGTTAGATATGGGGGGAAAACACCTGGGTCAACTCACTTCTTCGGTGGAACAACAAGCCATCAATGTTACACTTCCAGCACAGCTCCCAACGGGTATGTATTGGCTTCGAATCGCCCACAAAGGTCAGGTGGGGGCACGTCTCATTGTGATTTCCAATTAGGGTTTTTGAACGCCTATTTCGAAATTCGGTACTATTTCAGAATAAAGTCTTTTGTTTTTTGCAGCTATTGATAGTACTTTAGAATCGAACAAAACGGATTCATTAACTAGAAGTCTTTCCCCATACTCGTTTTCAACGGGTTTGAACGGAATAGACTATCGAAACAAGTGAGAAATGGAGATTTTCAATATCAATCGACGCCGTTTTCTCCAAACGGCCTCTGCCACCCTGGCTTATTCAGCACTCGGAGCCACTGGGCTCGATATCATACACCCCCTCAAAGCTTATAGAGTTGGACTAATTGGTTGTGGTTGGTATGGTAAAAATGATCTCTTCCGGTTAATCCAAGTTGCTGATGTAGAGGTGGTAGCCCTTTGCGAAGTAGACAAAAACCTTTTGGACGAAGCTGCTACCCTGACTAGTCAGCGGCAAAAATCTGGCCAAGCACCCAGAAAATATAATGATTATCGCAAGATGCTAGCTGAAAATGAGCTGGACATCGTGCTGATTGGCACACCCGATCACTGGCATGCTCTACAATGCATTGATGCGGTAAAAGCGGGGGCACACGTCTATGTCCAAAAGCCCATCAGTGTAGATGTAATGGAAGGGGAAGCCATGGTAGCAGCAGCCCGCAAATACAACAAAGTGGTCCAGGTGGGGACACAACGCAAAAGTACGCCGCACCTGATCGACGCTAAAAAGAAAATCGTCGATACGGGGCTGCTAGGTAAAGTCTCCCACGTGGAAATGTGCTGCTACTATCATATGCGCGCCAATGGTAATCCTCCCGTGGAAGCTGTCCCAGATTTCTTTGACTATGAAATGTGGGTAGGGCCAGCTCCAAAACGCCCGTACGATGGGCTTCCTCATCGCAGATGGTGGCGTACCATGATGGAATACGGCAACGGTATCATGGGGGATATGTGTATTCATATGTTGGATACGGTACGTTGGATGCTCGATTTAGGATGGCCTAAACGCATTAGCTCTACGGGTGGTATCTATGTACAAAAAGACGGAAAATCTAATATCGCAGATACGCAATCTGCTATTTTTGAATACGACGAACTCAACTGTCTATGGCAACATCGATCCTGGGGTGCACCTGCCGACAAGGATTACCCTTGGTCTTTCAAGCTATACGGAGAAAAAGGAACGCTTTCGGGCAGTACGATGCGCTATGACTTTGTTCCCTATGGAGATGGGGAAGCCATTCATCAAGATGTACTATACGAAAAAGAAAAATATCCAGAGGATCTCACGGAAAAGGACATTGAGCTCAATGCAGCTCCGGCCACGCGATTGCATATGCTGGACTTCCTTCATGCCATTGAAAACAATAGTCGGCCAGTAGCAGACATTGAAGATGGCCATATTTCCACGGCTAGTTGTATTTTAGCCAATATTTCCATGGATCTAGGTCGACCCGTTGTTTATGACCCCGTCAAACAGAAAGTGGTCAAAGATCGGGAAGCGACGAAGTTGCTCGAAAGAGCCTATCGAGATCCATGGAAACACCCAGATCCCAAAAAAGTGTAAATCAAAGATTGTGAGGAGTGTTTGGTCTATCGAGATCAAGGCCAGACACTCCTCCCTTATCCCAGAGAACCGTCAAAGGTCTATCATCATGCGAATCACATTTTTACTGTTAGTCAGCTTATTTTCTACCCTATCCTTCTCACAATCACTTCCTCGTTTGATCGCCAAGAACGCCACGCTGAAGCAAATTGCCATCGGCTATTCCTTTACGGAAGGTCCAGCAGTAGATTTTCGAGGAAATGTCTACTTCACCGATCAGCCTAACGACCAGATCTTGAAGTGGTCGATTATTGGAAAAATTGAGGTCTTCCTCGATAAAGCGGGGCGGGCCAACGGGCTCTATATTGACAATGACGGCAATCTGTTGGCCTGTGCAGATGAGAAAAATGAACTATGGAAGATCACACCAGAGGGAGAAGTGACCGTATTGCTGAAAGATTTTAAAGGCAAGCGGTTCAATGGTCCTAATGATCTCTGGGTCGATCCAAAGGGGGGCATCTATTTCACCGATCCATTCTACAAAAGGAGCTATTGGAAACACTCCAGCAAAGAAATTGAGAAAGAGAACGTTTACTATCTGTCACCAGACTATAAGACAGTGACTGTAGCCGCCACTGACTTTGTAAGACCCAATGGTATTATAGGCACAGCTAACGGAAAAAAGCTATACGTAGCTGACATAAACGATGGTAAAACCTATGTATTTTCTATTCAAGCTGACGGAACCCTCACTAAACGCAAACTCTTCGCTGAAATGGGCTCTGACGGCATGACCTTGGACCACAAAGGCAACCTCTACCTTACCGGAAAAGGAGTAACCGTCTTCAACAGAAGAGGAAAAAAAATCGGCAATATTACCATTGATGAAAACTGGACTTCCAATGTAACCTTCGGTGGCGAAGATCTACAAACGCTTTTCATCACGGCGATGAAATCCGTATACACCCTAAAAATGAAGGTACGCGGTACCCGCTGGAAACCTAAAAAAGATAAAAATCAAGGTCTCATTATTCCCTGGGAACAATAAGCCCTAGTCAGTACTTTCCACGAGCCTGTTCGGTGTTTTCCACGATCCTGTTCGGTGTTTTCCACCGAACAGCCCCCCCCAGCCCTCTAAAACACTTTCTCTATCCCCTGCGGATCCTGCCCCCCTCCAAAGTTGTAGGGCAATTCCCCCTGCACTTTCAATTCGTCGGCAGGAACAGGCAATTGAGCCGGAGTCCCCGTCTGCAAGCCTCCTAACGCATCCACGGACTCAAAATCTACCCGAGGCCCAAAGCGCCTCCGATCAAACCATTGCCCCATGGGAGCTGTATTGAATAACTCAATAGCTCGTTCGTATTGGATGGCCAACCTCACTTCCGGAGCCAGGGCTCGATTATCGATAGGGGCTAATTGACCACGGCTTACTCGGGTGCCAGCATTGATGACGCTGATAGCTTCCGTTAAGCGACTCAGGTTGAGCAGGGCTTCAGCCTCTAGTAAGGCATTGTCGGCCTGTAAGAAAGCAGGCATGGGTCCCATAGTAGCTCCATCCCCGGCAAAACTTGGGTCGGAGATATTGCGATTGTGCTTGTAGTGGGAATAATGCCACTCGCCTAGGTCAGCCGGAAAATGTTGGATTTGTACAAAAACGAAATCCGTACTGAGGCGTTGATCCGCACTGGATGCCATAGGACTAGCGAGGGGTGCCTCTCCATTGGCTACTACTTCGGGGTAGCGGGTGGGTTGGCTAGGATCCATCGCCGCCACAATTCGTTGATCCACGCGCGCCCAAAAGGGGCCTTCACCCGTTTGATCGAAAGTAAATTTATGATAGCTAGACCAGAAATTCCCGTCAGCAATGGGTGCAAAGTCATCTCGTATCCCTTGCTCGGCATGCTCCAGCACTGCACTCCAATCTACCTGACTGTATTCTGCTTCTGTTCGCGGCCACTGCGCCAAGAATCGAGCTGCATAAGCATGGCACAGGTCCGAGAATTGCTTAGAATCCATTTGCACCCCATTGAAGTAGGTATGGGAGAAATCTATGCCGGCAATACCTGCGGAGCGAATGGCTCGTTCCAATTCTTTGACGCCTGCCTCGATCATTGCTTGATATCCTACAAAAGGAATATCTGCGTTGAGGTCGGTCATCTCATCAGCTATTAATCCTTGGTCAAAAATAAGTCCCAGATAACCCCAACTCAGTCCGCGTAGCATATAGGCAGCGGCCCGGATGGATTCGTCCAAAGGACCATCCTTATCAATGGACACTCCATTCTCCAAGGCATTCAAAATATCATTGGCCGTAGAGACGGCACTCAGACAGCCATACCAAGGCACTTCAGCGATTTGCTGGTATTCATTCGATTCAGTTGAACGATTATTGTAAGCGGCTCGCGGTTCTTTACCCATCCGCTGCGCCCCAAAATCCTCCCACGCCAAACCGTAGGCATCAGCGGTCACTCCTAGCGCGATGGCCGGATATTCTCCGTGTACCGCCCGCCACCAAGATAGATAGGCGCCGTTCAATACCGTTTTGAGATCTGCTCCGCTAGTAAGTACCCCATTGAGGTCAGGGTTATTATTATTGGTCGTATCCAATTCCTTACATCCAGCCAGCACCGTGCAAGCCAGGAAAAGGATACTGCATCTATATAGGATCAACTTCTTCATTAGAAGGTAATTTGAAGACTAAAGGAATAGGTTTTGCGCAAGGGATAATTGAAAGCATCGACGGCGAATAAACTAGGGTCACCGTTGGGGGTGGTACGGTCACTTCCCGGCGCACCCGGTACTCGATTACTAAGGGTATTTTCTCCAATGGGTAAAGTGGTAACATCGGGATGTACACCGCTGTAGTTCGTCCAGGTCATCAGGTTTCTACCGATGAGACTAAACTTCACTCGATCAATACCTTTAGCCAGCCAAGTTCCCAGCATGCCTTTATTTAGAGTGTAGGAAAGCGAGGCTTCTCTCAGCATCCAAAAACTACCATCTTCCACAAAATGACTATTAGCCACCTGATTATTATAAAGTCCATCGCCGCTGTAAAATCCACCAGCAATCGTCTCGTACTGACTAACATCGGCATGGCGTTGGTCTCGGTATAGCCATTGCTTGCTAAGATTGTAGATATCACCTCCTTTTTTCCAATCAAATAGCGCATAAAGCTGCAAGCCTCGATAACTAAAGGTTTGCAAAAAGCCCATTCTAAAATCAGGATTGGTATTGCCAATGGTTTGCACCAAGGGATTTCCATTCTCATCGCGCAGCTTATAGGGGCGCTCTGCTGGCGTTCCCAGCTCTTCTTGACGCACCCAGTAGCCGGATTCATTTTGTACAAAATCTGCAGGGTTAATTCCTGCCTGTCCCTCCAACTGAGCTGCACTTGTGGCAAATACCTCTCCAACCATAGTACCAAAAGCTTGTCCTTCTTCGACCAGGAACAACGAAGTTTGCTGGAGCCCAGGTCCAGTGATGTATGAGGGAATAGCTAAGCGATCAATGGTTTGCCGAACCCGATCAAAGGTCACCGTTACATCCCACTTAAAAGCCTTCGTATCTATTTTAAAGAGTCTTGCCAAGTTGGTATTGAGGCGCGCTTCGTAGATGGTCGCATTGATACTTCCGGCATTTTGCCATTGCCCGGTGAAGCCCGCCGCGCCAGTCAACGGAACCAGGAGTAGCTGGTCTTTCGTTTGGATCTGACTGTAGTTGAAATCTAAATCAAAAGCCTTCCACAAGGTGGCACTGATCCCTACTTCGGTTTCGGTAGAAATAGCAGGACGAAGGGCTTCATTACCTAGCGTATTTTTAGTGGCGGAGCCATTTTGCAACGCAAAAGTCTCGAAGCGCTGTTCAAAGGCGGGCCGGATCCCCGCTGTTCCCATCGAAGCTCTCAACTTCAATTCCTGTATGCCTTTAATTTTGGCATCACGGGACAGTCTATAGGCACCACTTACCCGATAATAATTGGCATTTCGTTCTGCTGGCCCAAACAAGGAACTGCTTTCTTGTCGGAATAAACCACTGAACAGAAATTTCTCCTTGTAGTCAATATCAGCTACTAAGAAGCCGCTATAGGCAACGATCTCTTGTTGGGAAGAAGCAATCTGCAGGTTACTCTGTGCATTATCCAACGACCTCACCCCAGCTACCGCTAGGTTCTCTCCCCTAGCTTCATTGAACCCTTGGGTAATATCTTCATAAAGGAAGCTAGCTCGAAAAGCCCCATTAAACCCGCTAAAAGTTCGACGCGCAATGAGGTCACCTCTTGACGTGAAATATTGATTTATATTTTGACTTCTATGGATTCCGCCGCCATTGATTAATTGCTGATCTGCAGTAGCCAAGGAACCAAAAAAGCCAGGAACAGCCGTACTGAGAAAACCCTTCTCAATAAAGTGCTCATAATTATTGGTCGAACGATCCAAGGTTGCTGCGTAGCGCAATTGCAGCCAATCCCTAAAGTGATAGCCCGCATGCGCACTAGCTAGGAAGCGGCTACGCTGTACCGACTGCTCAATATTGGCATCTTGATACAAGGGATTAGTAATACCTTTCCCCGTGTTATCGATATCCCAATCGAAGGCACTCCCATCTTCCTCATTCGGTACATTCAGGTCGAAGATGGGGGAAAGGAATAGCGTTGTTGCCAGATAATCAGCGGTATTATTGTTCCCTTCAGCCACTAAGTCTTGCACCGCATTACTGTAAGCGGTACTGATGCCGAAGTCCAGTTTTTCACTCAAATTCTGATCAAAATTGAAACGGAAGGCATTTCTAGTAAACCCATCTGCCGACTGAATCACCCCTTGATCCTGCAGGCGTTGTCCGGAAAAGAAGTAATTAGAGGACTGGGTACGACCGCCAATCGACAAATTATGGGAAGAAAACTGTCCGCTTTGAAAAAGGATATCCTCTTGATAATCCTGCAGATTAGGTAAATCAGTATTATGAATCTGGCTATCTGTAAAATCACCCAAAACCGGCTGTGGGCCTTCTGGGTTGACTATCTCTCGGTTGGTGGCCGTATTTAGGTTAAATCGTTTGGCCGTTTCGGAATAGCCCCACTCTGAGCGATAGGTGATCCGCGACTTACCAATTTCGGAAGTTTTCCCTCGTTTGGTAAAAAACTGGATCACGCCATTAGCCGCCTGAGAACCAAACAGAGAAGCGCCGGCTGCGCCCTTTAACACTTCTACTTTTTCAATATCCTCAGGGTTGATATCAGCTAAGCTAGAGCCATTCAAATAGATGCCATCTAGTAAGATTAAGGGTTGTTGCCCATTCGCAATAGAATTGGCGGATCGCAATTGTAGGAAAGTTCCTTGACCGGGTTGGCGGCCCAATTGACTTACCCGCAAACCCGCTACCTTCCCTTGCAAGCCTTGCCCTAAGTAGGAAGGCGGAACAGGGTGAAAGGCATCGTCATGCAAACAATCGACGCTAAAACAAAGTCCTTTTGGAGTTTGCCCGTCGGCGGTACCCGTTTGGATAATTTCTGCTAGTTGTATCTCTTCATTATCGGCTTTTCGCTTCATCGAGAGATTGAATTCCTTCCTTCGGCCCACGTCGACCTCGACGGTCTCATGCCCTACTAGGGAAAAGACCAGGATAGCATTGCGGCGCGCGTAGAAGATGTTGGGAGGGGGTACATTGATTTCAAAAAAACCTTGCACATCAGACGAAGTCTTTCTTGGCGTACCTTGTAGTTCCACTTTAACATTGGGAAGCGGATCACCCGTCTCCGCCGAGGAGATTAAGCCACGGACGGTGATATCTTGTCCGATTGAGGCCGACCATAGACAGCAGAGAAAAAAGCTTAGTACGGTTTGTTTCATAATTTAGGTTTAGTGGACTGCGAGCACTTAGTGCATGGAGTAAATACGGCAATAGGGATCAGGATGCATGACTGGAGCTTACCCCATTTCGTGCAAAAAGTCTTGGAGACATTGCGGAATACCAGTAGATAGGCATCCTTGATCAAGTGCTTTTTTCTAGGGAGGGAAGGAAGAGAGGATTTTGGAAAACAAGTGATTTTTCCAAAATCCTCTCTTAGTGCATGTTTGGTCATCACCCTTTGGGTGGAAAACACCCTTTTTTTGCTGATACTTCGTTGCTTTCCTTGACCGTATCCTCCAGATATGGCCTGCAAAAAGCGCCTAGTCTCAGCAAAAAAATGACACTTTTCTCCTCCAAAAGCGATCACCAAACATGCACTTAGTGAGCAAAAATATTATTCCACTACATTTAATTCAACTGCCTGTTCTTTGGCAGAAGATAGACATCCCCAGCTGCTCGCTGCTTTTTGCGACAACAGGAGATATTTGCCCGTGTGATACTTCGTCATTTCTAATTCAAAATCCGGGCTACTTTGTCCTTCTGTCGTACCGGGAGCAATCACCCAGTCAGCTGATCCTTTTGGTTGGAAATACAAAGTATATTGATACCCTTTCGCCTTGAAGCCATAGGAAATATCTACAATATCCCCCACCTGGATCGGCTGTTCTGCCCGCACCACCAAATCACGCTTGTATTTACAGGCTTCAAATTTGCTAATGGGAGCAGAAGGGGTTTCGTATAAAGGTTGGCTAGTAGGGACAGCAGCAGCTGGAGCACGGGCGGCCAAAGGACCTCCCACTGCACCTGCGGGTACCACCTCTACCGAAGTAAAACCATCATCAGGCTGTTCAATAGCCATAGGGTTTGTCCGGTCGTGGTAAGCAATGATATCTTCGATACCATACAGAGGCCCCTCGCCGGAAACATAGGCGGCTTTGCGCTGACCATTCCCTGTTTTAACAACTACCTCAAAGTACTGATCGGCCGGATACAGCTGCGTCAGGAGCTCTCGAATCATCGCTCCTTTTTTTCTACCACTCACCAGCAACCGCAGTTGCTTGGGTCCTGCCCCAGCCCATACGGTGTACTCGCAGCCTTCTTCTTGGCAACAGCGAGGATTCAACCAAGCAATGTATAATGGAATAGTGGACCTTGGTCCATCAAATACTAAATTGAGATCTTGAATGGGCGTGCAATTAGGATCGGAAGCAGTCACATTGACCGTATTAAAGGTCTCCTCCATCAGGGTCGGATCCAAGCTAGAGGCATAAGGATCTTTCTCCGCTTGGCTTGCAGTTGCTGAGCGTTCCTGTGTCGGCACTTCGGTCTGTATCGTTGGCTGCTGTTCGGCAGGTCTAGGTAGAGGCTTGCCCGTTCTAGCCGCCAAGTAGTCATTGTCCCGTTGGCCTGGCAGCCCTGCCTTTACCCAAAAGGAGCTCATCGGCACATCTTCTTTTGTCACTTCAGATTTCACGTAGGATTGTACCTGAATAGTATGAATACCTCGCTGCATGTCGCGAGCGTCCAATTCTAGTTCAAAAGGTACAATGGACCCTGGAATCAAGGCTACCTTATCCAGGGTAATATCTCGATAACCTGGATGCACATATTTAATAACCGCATAGGGCATCATATCTCCACAAGGAGAAGTCCGATTCAGTTCTATCGTCCCTCTGATCATGCTCCCCTGCACCATTGCCGTGGCATTCACTTCGCAGGTATCGGGCAAGCGTCGGTAATCCTCCTCGATGGGATCTGGGACCCCCTGAGTGGTGGTGATCGGCGGATTGTTGATCAATCGCTCGTCAGGAATGACCACGGGGGTGGGTATTGTTTTTACGATAGGAGTTGAACAATGCTGTCCCCAGGCCAGCACCTGGACATCATACATCCCTGGCCGTAGGAGGCAAAGGGGTTCGGTACGGACGGCTACGCCCAATGCATTTTGTGGTTCTCCGTCTGCTCTAAGCGGTTGCCACTGCCCGTATTGGGTCTTCAACTCTACCGAAAAGCGCCAGTTTTTGCCCTGGCAGTCTTTGCACTGAACCAAAATAGCGGGGCGATTGGCCTCTCCGCAGTAGCCTGAAGCTTCCACTCTGACCGAAATGTCGGGTGTGTAGCAAGGCAGGTTTGTGGCCGGTGCAGCTGAAGGAGCCTGCTGGGGTGCGTCAGGCGTTTTCTTAACCATCTCTTGCTGCGGCTGATATCTGTAGACGAAGCTTTCTTTTAGTACCTTCGAAATGAACTTACGATTTAGGCTTTGAGATCTTCGGTAATCCAAGCCTATCGTATAAAAATGTCCGTCTATTAAACCATCCAAGCGAATGGTTTGCTTTTCTCGATTGCCAATAGAAGACAAATCTTTGACCATTTTCTTTTGGCCATCCCCCATCATGCTCGTCCCTAGATCCTTGATCCAGACGGCATACTCCAAAGTATTTACCTTACTATGGGTAAAATAAAGATTGAGATTTACTACTCCTCTCGGAGCTGCGTTTTCTACGGTGGGGTGAAACTTTGCATCCTCCCTTTCAAAAATCCCTTTGAACAGGTCTTTTTGCGCATACCCCTCTACAACAGTTAGCAGAGCGAATACTAATGGAAGGACAGTAGTCAACAATTTTTTCATGTAGTTTCTTTTTTAACTGAGGTTCAGCAAGAGCAGCATTGCTCTCCTAGGATATAAGTGTTGCCATAATTCCAGCTTCACCTACAGCTAATTTTAAAAAATCAAGTACAGTCATCAGTGGGTCTGGATGGTGATCGGCACCTCCTTTCCCAGCAGGAGTAAGGGCACTGTACTCCAATAGTTTTTGGTTCTAGTTTGTAAAGTCTGTCCTACTATTCCAGTAAAATGGGTGTAAACGCTTAGTTGCTATTTCAAATAAAACTTTTATACAATTAAACTCAAGATGACAAAGCACTAGACCGTCATCACTAGACAATTCTAGGTGATCAGGTAGTGTAACGATTTATAATACAAAAAACGTGCCTTTTCAGGCGATTAGCTTCTTTCTTTTTTCCTGGAAGCCTTTCGAGCTTTCAATTTTTCCTGGTAAAGTTCCTCTCTCGCTTGCGCATTTTTTGGATTTGTAATATCCTTAAACTTAGCCGCATCAGGGTGGTTTTTATTAAGCTTACGCCCTGGGAATGAGAGTTTATTCTTCAAAACGGTTGACGTTTCCACGTTGGTTTCCTCTACCAAACGCGCCATATCTTCCTCAGAAATGTATTGATTACTTTTTAACTTTTTCTTAGCAATTTCTTTGGCTACTTCCCGGCCTACCATTTCATCATAATCGGCTTCCCACATCTCTGTATTCTTCATTTCGCGAGCCCGAGAACGATCCGCTACTTCCTTTTTTCTGGCTTCCCAACGCGATTCTTTCATGGCGTACGTCACCTCCTCTGCCACTTCTATTGCTTTTTGTTCTACTTCAGGATCATTTGATATTTTATTGCGAACTTCATAATCAAAGTCTCGCAAAGCGTATTTCTGCATGACCTTTTTCAACTGGGGAGAAGAAAAGTCACCGGTATTACCCAGTCCTTCTGCCCATTTCTCACTGTTTGCTGAATATTTGAAATAGGATCTAATTTCCTTTCTGGAAGCTTGAAATTTAGCTGCTGCCAAAGGCTCAATCACCTCTTCCATAAAGCTATTCCAATTGCTAATATTCACTCCTTCTTGTATTTTCGCCACACCAACAGCCAAGGCTACACCTGCGGGTATGCCTCTATCCATGGCTTGTTCCATGGCTAGATCAGAGAATCCTTCGATCCAGTCTTCTACGGTCACACTCCTATCGAGTCCTTTCCGACTACTACTGGTTTTCCTACTAATATCATAGGATTGCGGAGTACGGTAAGCTCCTTTGGGGCGTACTTCTGGTTCGTCAGCCACAATTATGGTGTTGCGCTTCTCCGAGGCCGGTGCCTCAGCAGCATTGACCTCAGCCATGCCGGCATGCGCTATCCGACTATTGGCCGGTCCTTGTTCATCTACAGAAATATTAATCCCCGCCTTGTCCATCATCCCAACAAATAGAATGACAGCAAATAGAAAACCCAGGCCTTTCAATAGAAAACTTCCTCCGTTACGTCTTGGCGAATTGTTGTACATGTTCTTCATCATCTTGAGATTTATGGTTTTGAATAAAAAGTTTATTTGTTTCTCACAAATGGGTAGTGGCCCCTTTTAATATGAAGTCGTTTAACAATCTCACCAGTCGTATTAAGCTATTTTTAGCTTCGTAGACTTTCATAAACGACTTCACGAGCCAAGCAGGCGTAGTGTACCGCCTGTTATTGCTGGATATACAGTAAAAAGTGCAGGAAATCGTAGCGCTTGACAAATGGGGGGTGCCAAAACGAATTTTCCTGACAAAAGATGGGTAGAAAGGCTATATTCTTGTAACGTACTATTGATTAGTACCAAAGCGGAAAGTATTTTTCCCAATTCCAAATAAAACTTCCCAAGATGGGAAGCCATCAATCCTTGACATACTTTTCCTGATTACAAGACGCTTTATTGCCCAGCTTTTGATGCCTAGTCAATCACCTGAATTACCCATTGACCTACTTCGGCCGGTTTGCGGCAGGATTGGTTGAGGATGTGGTGGCTTGTTTTAGGGCGGCCAGCAAATCCACGTCCAATCGCCACAATTCGTAGGTTTCTATGAGGTAAGCCAATTTTTGGTGATACCTTCTACTAGTCGCATATCCAGCCATTTTCAGGCCTGCTGCAGCAGCAGCATAATAGGGTACTTTGGTTTGTCCATTAAAGAAATCACGGGCCTTATAGCCTGATTTACGCTGATATAGCTTGGCGGTTCGACTTAGGTCTACGAGGTCTTCACCCACCCGATAAGTAGACCATATCCAACTATAGCAACCTTTATTACCCTGCTTACAGGGCCTAGTTAGAAGTTGGGTATGTCGCGCGTAGCTGTCTCCTACACTAGCATATTTTTCAAATCGATCATAATGGTGATCATCATGCATATTGTGCACGCCAATAGCGGGTGATCTAAAGACAAAATCCGCATCGTCCAATTGATCAAACTGCTTACGCTTGATCTTTCGACGAGCAGCAGCCGTCGGTAAAGCTTTTATACCAAATTGGTTCTTCGAAGCCGTAGCTAAGCTACTGGCTCCCGCATTGGATTCCAATAGAGCCTGGGCCAGCTTGATACTAGCCAACACCTGGTGTTTTTGCATATCGCGCATCGCTACCCCCTGGTGCGCTTCAATGTAATCAATGAAGCGCTTAGCATTCTTGAGTTTCTTCCCACGAAACCCCTTCTCCTTGAGCTTAGCCAAAACCTGATCGGCATCCCAACTGGTATAGACCACCAATTGGCCGCTTGGGGGGCTTTGCTGTAGAGAAGAACTACCCGGGGTACTGGCAGTGGCTTGCTCGACCTCCAGCTGTTGGGAGACCAACAGATTGCCCGCATAAAATTCTTCGATCGTTTCAGCGCCTATTTCTTGTAGCGTTACTACACCTTCAACATATACTTCCGACAAACCTTTAATCACCGGTAGCTGTGATAGATCGTCCCAATGTCGCTGGTAAAGAAATAAGGCTGCAAACAAACCTGCTAAGCAGAATAGGCCGAGAAAAAACCCAGTAGCCAATTCCCTGATGTCTGTCCATAAGGTCTGTAGCCAGTTCAATGCGCTCGTATTGAATTTACTATTAATGTCTGCTACCAAGCTGGGTATCCCCAAAGACTTGGCTAATTCCAATAAATTTGAATGTAGTACTTTCTCCTAGTGACAGTAGAGAATGAGGTTTTAGGAAACTGTGTCTAAATACTGGTGCTCGTCCATACTTCGTTCAACTTCACAGTGCTTTCAGTCCCTCAGGTGAGTTATGATTTTGAATTGCCATCCCCTTTACAGACTCACGTCTTCATTGTTGTAAAAGTACGTAAAGATCATGTAAAGCCCTCCTTTTTGCCACTTGAATGACGAACTTTAACCAAAATAAATCTAGGGCCTATGTATAAAGAAAATTAAAAAGTGTTACTTTTACGCCGCCTTGCGCGTGAAGGTAAAAACGACCCACGACACCTAAGAATAGGTCAGTTTCATCTACGTAGAAGCGCGCCAAATCATAAATCTCCAATTCGAAGTAGTGAAGAAGCAATCGACTTCTATCATTACGTTAAGCACCCTACCTGCTGTTTTCCTAGCGGGAGTTTTCTGACGACTACTACCATGATCCCAGTGGTTTAACCCACTATAAGTACATATCAGAACACCCAGGAAAACCCCATTTGTTAAATCACATTGCATTTTTTTTCATACTAATTGTTCAAATATCAATAGCCGGAACGGTTTTTGATACGCACTGATGACAAGGACGACATTGATTTATGATAGGTTTGATATTACGCCTTTTTCTACTGGTCTTAAGCTTTAGTTTTTTACAAAACTTGGCTGCCCAGTCCGTTATCACACTGGAATCCTGTGGGACTTCTTACATAGACCCACAGGCTGAGAATGATAATGGGGTGCAGACTAGAGACACCTTAGTGTATCAGACCTTTTTCAACGCAGATGAACAATTGCGGGCGTTTTATGTCGATATCAATGCCTTTGGTGGGCAGCAGGTAGATAGAGCCGAAGCCTATGCGATCATGCCCGATAGCACTAGAAAGCCTCTTGGAGCCATCGCCTTTGGCAACTGTACAGACTGTGTGAGTGGTTTTGCTTTAGTACTAGATGATTCTCTGATGGTGAGCGATGTGGGCGAGCGTGCTACCTTAGACCTCTGGCTGCAATCCTTTAGCCAACCTCCCTTTACTCTTACTGGAAATCTACAAACGCTGAGCGGCGTTGGTCGCCTTAGCGGACGTATTCCTGTTTGTGCCATCGGCCTTCGAATAGCCTTTAGTGTGTACAGTAACCCCAGTAATACCAGTACCTCCTTCTCCGCTCATATTGTCTGCCCAGAAACCATCACCCCCTGTAATATTCAATTGGATTATGAGATCGACTGCCAGAATGATCAACTGAGGCTATCGGCCCAACTCCCAGCGAATTGTTACAGTGCCGATGCTCGGATTCGATGGTCTCATGCTAATGGTTTCACCAGTAGCAACGCCGAGACCAATCTTCCCCTAGCTGGAAATTTGGGCTGGTATTACTTTGAGGTAGAAGAAGATTGCTGTTTGATCAGAGACTCCATTCTCATCGAAAACCCGCCTTTTACGGAGGCCGGAATGGATATCACGGCCTGTGTTGGGGATGAAATAAGCTTTGCTGGCAATGGTGGCAGTGGCCACTATTGGGAAAGCCCCATCGGTACTATTCAAGATTCTTTGATTGCTATCCCCACTGTAAGCGCAGCAGAGGCTGGTACCTGGATCCTACATGCCTTCAACGAAGTCGCTTGCGAGGATACCGACACCCTGACCTTACTAGTACAACAACCCCCCAATCCGATACTAGATATTCCTTCTACCTGCTTGGGAGAGACTGTTCCCTTTGCTGTGCTAAATGACACAGCCTACAACCTTATTGAATGGTTTGACCCCAGCGGAGCTATGATGCCACAAGCTCAGATCACAGATTTACAAGCCTTATATTTCGGCCTATACTCGGTAGAAGCAACGGATGCATTTGGTTGTACCATTGCTAGCACATTTGAGATATCTGGTAGTGATCCCCCGGTCATTGAAACCCTGTTTGAAGATCAGTGCGACAGTACACAGGTTTATATCTTGCCGAGTGATCTACAATATCGCTGGGAAACGGGAGATACTACCTCCACCCTAGTGACTACTGAAGGAGGAGCTTACCAACTCACCATTACCGATGCGACAGGCTGCAGCACTAGTACGACCATAGAGGTACCTCGACCAGATGGTCCAGACTTCGACATTGAGGTAGAGCAACCCTTCTGTCCCAATGATCCTGGAACGATTTCCATCATTCCAGCTGATCTTAATCGCCCAATGATTTTCTCCATCGACGGAGGGAACACCTATATGTTAACGGGGGAGTTTGGAGGACTTACGCCTGGGGCTTACACCATTACTGTCCAGGATGATCTAGGGTGTATACAAGAAAGGCAGATCAATATCGAAGCGCCTGATACGTTGGGCGTATCGCTTATGTTAGAAGAATTGAATGTCCGACCACTGACGCCCGTTGATCTGAGAGCGGAGATTATTGGCCAACCCGTAGATATTCAGTGGGTACCCGAAGAAATTGACACCGAAGACCTCAGTACTTCTTTTATCGCCAATCGAGATTTGGACATAAGAATCATCGTTGAAGATGAGCGTGGGTGCAGGGCCTCGGATGGTTTCCCACTCACGATCGTATTGGGTGATATCTACGTACCCAATGTATTCTCACCGAATGACGATGGAATCAATGATCACTTTACATTTTTTAGTGACAATACCTCTGGGGAACAGATCGCCTCTCTATTGATTTTTGATCGGCAAGGTAATCTGGTATACGAACGGCAAGATTTTGAACTCAACGTACCCAGTTTGGGATGGAATGGCTACAGCCGTGGCCGATTATTGAATACGGGTGTCTACACCTATTATGGTTTAGTTCGCTTCGGAAATGGAGCGATCAAGGCTTACGAGGGGGATGTGCTATTGATGCGGTGACTTTAATTAGAATGTCTACTTATGAAAAAGATTTGCCTGTTCTACTTATGCTTATTCACCTGGGTTCAGTTAGCTGGCCAGGGCTTTGAATTTGGTATGGAATCCGTCATTGGTGGCGCTTATACGACTTTCAAAGGCGATCTATCCAAAATGGTAGGCTTCTCAGAATTAGAAATTAGTGAAGCCGATATCGATACTGCTTTTGTCCGCTTTGATATTGATGCGCCCCGGTGGTTGAAGGAGCTGTTTCCGGGCTTGCGAATAGACTTAGCTGATCAGGAGGTGACGAAAAACCTCGGTCGCGGTGTATCTACCGTTCGCTTTTTTGCTCGGTATCGATGGATTGGGGGAAGCTTTGCCATATCCTCCCCCCGCCTAACTCAACCGCAGGAATCCAGGAAACTCAAGAATCAGGTAAAGGCTGTTCGTCTTTCGGTAGCGGGTAAGGCCGAGGAACTCAGTGAGCACCTCGCCAATATGGCCTTGGCTGACGTAAACCGAGTCCCTCCTTTCTTCAACAAACGCTATGACCTCGAGGTGTATGCCCACCTCAAACAGGCTTTTATGGGGAGTCAAGTTCTTTTGGAGTGGGGTAATCAACGGACCAAGACCTTGGACTTCGAGCTAACGGCGGGGGTTAGATTTACGGCTGATCCTTCGCCGGTCATTGACCTAGGAAATGTACTCTTTATTCGAGAAAGGCTAGATGAACTAATGGAGGGAGGCATCTTAAATTCTGTAGAAGGTGTGACCGACCGCATTGCAGAGGCTATTCAAAATGTGGTCTTTGGAAAATTTAGAGATCCTCGCATTGTACCGTCCATGGGTTGGTTCACCAGAGCCGAATTGCCGCTCAACTTTGGAAGTGGTTTTTCAATCGTGGCAGGTACAGAACTAAGTATGCAGAATCACTTAACGATAAAAGGGACACAGCCTATGTTTTCCGCCTACGGCTTTTTAGGTATGCGGTGGGCTATCGATGGCTTCTAATAGATGTGATTTCCCCATATCCAGCAAACACTACAATGATACTATTGATAAACGATACTTGTGTTTTTTAGCAGCTTATCCAAAAAAACCTTCCCGGACAAAAAATGTAGCATGAGTTGGCAACGACCACCAATCCCCTACCATCATCTGCCTTGTCTCAGAAGGAAACCATAACCTATATATTATGAGAAGAATTCTACTACTCGCCATCACCTCCCTCATCACGCAATTCTCCTGGAGCCAAGAGGCCCAAAAACCTTTCACCTATAAGGGTAAATCCAAAAATAATTACTTCGTCGCGCTGGATGATGCACGCCTCAATTTTGGGGTCAAATTCAATAGTGTGATTGCTTTAGACGACCGGGCTAAACTTTCCTCCAACCCACATTTCCAAGCCATGTGGAACTTGATCAAACTCGGAGCCCGCCTAGAGACCTTGCTACAAGGCAGCGAAGCACCATTAAATGACATCAACCTAGGCGAAGAATTCGGACAAAATGGCTACAACAAGACCGTAGTCACCATCTTCATCAGCTATGGCTTTGGAGAGTCCTCGGATGTAAAAATTCCCACCCACTTCTTTGAACTAGCCGCCAGTCCTGGCTATTTCAAGCAAGGAAAGCGGGGTATGAACCTACACCTAGACTACCGGGCTAATATTCTCAAGACGCCTTACGGAGCAGGAGGGAATAGTATCGGGCGAGCCTTTGACTATGAAGTGTTTGTGGGCGCTAGAACGGGCTTTGACTGGAGTTTTAGTCGCTCAGAAAGTGAGGCCGGCTTCTTTAATCATCTCAACAATGAGATCGAGCGCATTGCTTTCGAAAACGAATTCACGGCAGCGCAACTGATTAGTCTAGAGGAACTGGCAGAGACCAGTAAGGTATTGCTTCCTGAGGATGTCGGCGGTGGAGCCTTCCACATTGGTCCTATAGGCGGTGCAACGATCTCCAAGAAAATCGGCCGCAACTTTCAGGCTTTCGCTAGCGGTTTGGCTTTCTATGACATGATGGACCTGGCCGTGGGGAAGAAGGATCAGGAGAATAAGAGGAGCCAGCACTCTTTGTCTATCATCTTGGGGGTAAACCTGACGATTGGTGCCGAGGGGTCGGTGAATACGAGCTTCTTTTAGTCAGCTCTGCTGCTATCACTCACCAGGTGAGTTATTCACCTGGTGAGTGATGGCAGCAGAACAGGAGCTTATTCGCTGCGAATAGCTTCGACGGGATTGCCAAGCGCTGCTCGCATCGCTTGAAAACCTACGGTAAACAAAGCAATGAAAAGCGTAACCAGTCCAGACAGCAGAAAATCTGTCCAGCTAATGGGCGTAGGATAAGCATAGTCTTGCAACCAGCGTCGCATGAGGTACCATGCCAGTGGTACAGCTAGCACAAAGGAAACGGTCACTAGTATTACAAAGTGACGGGTCAGCAAGCTAAGCAAGTTTCGCATGGATGCGCCCAGGACTTTGCGGATGCCGATCTCCTTACGCCGTTGCTCGGCCATGAAGGCAGATAAGGCAAAGAGGCCTAGACAAGCCACAATAATGGCTAGCATGGCAAAGCTGGTGAAGATACGTTCCATCCTTTGCACCTCTTCATACATTTGGGCATAGCCTTGATCCAAGAAATCATAACGGATAGGTTGTTGTGGCGAAATCTTATTCCAGGTCTGTTCCACTGAGGCAATCGTACTAGTTAGATCATCCGTACTTATTTTTACAGAAACGGTATTGGGGCTAGATCCAATCGTCATCACCAAAGGTGCAATTTCTTGCTTGAGGGTTTCGTAGTGAAAGTCTTCGACTACACCGATCACTGGCCAACTCAGCTCACCTGAATTTATGATTCGCTTCCCAATCGGATCTTCTAGCCTAAGTTCTCGGGCCATGCTTTCATTAATGATCACGGCTTGAGAATCCGTCGGCATATCCAAGGAAAAATCTCGACCTGCTACCAGCTTCATCCCCATCGTTCTGATATAATCATGATCCACTAGCCAACGCTCCCCTCCGACGGGCGGATCTTCACTTTCTCGGCCTTGCTCCCAGAATTGATTTCCGTTTCTCTTTGTTCCAGTAATGGGTAGATAATCAGAAACTGTAACGGATTGGACATCCGGATTTTGCAAGAGGGCTCCCTTTAGGGTCGCGACCTTTTCATCCAATACCTGAGCTCCCTTTAGTAGGAGGACTTGCTCCTTATCAAATCCCAGTTTCTTATTCAAGATATACTGCATTTGCCGATGAATCACGGCCGTACCTATGATCAGGATAATGGAAGTAGTAAACTGAAATATGACCAATCCACTTTGCATCCTGACATTCTTGCTGCCTTGACTCATGGCTCCCTTTAAGACGTTAATCGGTTTGAAGCCAGATAAGTATACAGCCGGATAAATACCCGCCAAAACGCCCACCATCAAAGCCGCACCCAAAAGAACAATAATGAATACGGGATTTAACCAGGGTAGCACTAGGGTTTTACCAGCTAAAGCATTGAAAAAGGGCAGCATGGCATAGGCCAATAGTGCACCTAGCACAAAGGAGATGCAGCTAAATAGAGTGGATTCCGTCAAAAACTGGTAGATCAAATTAGACCGCTCAGAGCCTACTACTTTTCGCAAGCCAACTTCCTTGGCGCGATTAGCCGACTTTGCGGTGGAGAGGTTAATAAAATTGATGGCTGCAATGATCAGAATAAAAAACGCAACGCCTCCAAAAAGCCAAACAAATCGGATATCTCCGTGTTCCAATCGATCGTTTACTCCATTAGAGGTCAAGTGGACATCCGCAATAGGTTGGATCTGAAAACTACCATTTTCCATTATCTCATGAGCATCTGAAACTCCCGCAGCTACTAGTTCTGGAACCACATAATTCTTCATCACCCCCATAAACTTATCTTCCAAACTGGCAATATCTACGCCCGGTTGCAGTTCCAGATAGGTGTGATAATTATAGGAAAACCAAAAATTCTGCTCCCCCGGCCAAAATTCTACGCCTGTCAATGTTCGGAAGAAATGGAATTCATTCAAATGGGAATTCTTTGGAAAATCCTCCATCACCCCTCCCACGGTATAAGGCCGGTCCACTTCATTATTCAAGATCATTACCTTTCCAACTGGATCTTGGTTGGGGAAATAGAAATCAGCCTTCGACTTGGATAAAACCAAGGTATTGGGCTCACTCAACGCCGTTTCTAGCTTTCCATAATACATTTTAGGTCCTAGAATTTCTAGTAACTTCTGGTCTGTGTAGATGAAGCCTTCTTCGTGCGTGTTTTGTTGTTGCCCTTCTGCCCTAACCTCCGTACTTCTCACACCAAATAAAGGACTGGCCAGCAAGCGACCCACCTTGCGTACTTCCGGGTAATCTTCTTCTAACACGCGTGCCATCGGAGCCGGAAAATATACATCTCGTCGGGCCACCCCATCCTGTTTGCTCACCCCTAAGAGGCGGTAAATATTATCGCCATTGGAATAGTGCTGATCGTAGCTGGTTTCATCTAAAATATACAATGAAATCAAGAGGCACGCAGCTACCCCTAAGGCAAAGCCTCCGATTTTGATAACGCCAAAAAGACGCTGTTTTAAGAGTTGCCGCCAAGCAATCTTAAAGTTGTTGCGTAATAACATGCTTGATTGATTTGCGCGGACTTGCCTAATGGTCGATAGTCGGAAGGAGCGAAATACATCCCAGATGAAGTGTCTTTTGGCTGGTTTTTCACCTATCTCTACACATCTTTTGTCAAACAGCTCATAGATATCTCCTTGGATTTCTTCCAACAACTCTGGTCGGCAATACCAGGCCAAAAAACGTTCAGCCCAGCGAGGAGGTTGAGGAGAACCAGACTTCATTGAATACAATTTTTAAGGTGCAAGTCAGCTTAGATAGTACGACAAGGACTTTTCCAGCTTTTAAGCCGGTTATTGTTGTCACACTACCAGGTGTCGGGTAATTAATATCATTTACAAAAGTAAAAGTAATCTATTTCTTTCACTTTTGCAAACATTATAGAATTGCCGGGATATTGCTATGCAGATGTGATTGTAGCAGACTCAAGGGAGAAATAGGAGCCTGCTTTCCGTCTATTGCTTGCTTTGGCTTATCTCCTGTTCAATGTCTTGCAGGAAAATCTTGTCCATGGGTTCGACGTAAGGATCAAACATTTTGCGACCATTGAGGTATCTCTCCTTAGCGGCCCCCAACTGAGTGGCATAGGCTTCGAGGTCTCCTTTGGCTTTGTAAGCCAAAGCGAGATAATAGCGATTCTCTGCCAAATCATTTTGCCTTTCCTGTTCCTGCAATGCTGTAATGGCTTGATCGATCTGTCCTTTTTCCAGATACAACACCCCAAGATGTAGGTAATCGTAAATACCTAGAAAGTAGGTGCTATCCTGTAGCTGTTCTTCAATAATAGCAATGGCTTGGTCAGCTTGCCCCAGGGCCTTGTAGCATAGCGCCCTAGCAATATGCAGGTGGTAATCTCCATTCACGGAATGGCCAATATCGTAGTCGATCAGGCTGTCCAGTTGTTCAATGTCATCAATGGCTCCTTGATAATCTCGAAAAAATTGATACCGACACCATCCGCGATAGTCCAACTGCGTATTAGGTTCATACTGCACCGCTTTATCCATCAATGACTTCCAGGTCAAGAAATCTCCACTCTTTAGGTAGGCTGTAGATTTGGCGCGATAGGCAAAGGCAAAGGTGGAATCGATCGCGATCGCTTCGTCGAATGCTTCTTGATAGGCTCTACTAAACTGATAGTGGCCTGCCCTTTTTTCGGCTGCTTTACAGGCTTTATACCGCAGCTCGTTGCCCAAATATTTGAAGGCCTGGCAATTGGGCTGGGCGAGTACAGTCCCCATACTCCCGCATAAAACAAAGATCAACAATACTCTCATGGCATGATTTCTTTTAGTGATCCTTCCTCTATTTTGAAGATCAAATATTGGTAGTAATCCTTCGCCTTTTCCGAATTCGGCAAGATCTTCCAACCATCCAAACTTTTAGTGATCGCCAACAACTGCTCCGTCACCCGAGCATCAAAGGTCAAGGCCTGATACTGCGTATCGGATTCGCTGACCCTAAAACGGCCCGTTTCTCCTTGACAATTCACCACAAAGCGAATTCTTATCCACCCGCTTTGTGCTACCTCCACAGCCTTATATTGGGTTTGGAAGACCTCTTTGATTGCCCTTTTTTCTCCCTCGTATTGCAAGCCCTGGCTAAAATTGAAATATTGCTTAACACGAGATTCTCCGTGACAGAGCTTGAAGGTTTCTTTATCTGTCTGCGGATCGGCTTCTATGTCGCCTACCCAACGCAGGTACTTGGATGGCTCCCGGTCGGCAGCGCATCCTATCATTAGCATAAGCAGCACATAGAATCCTACTTTTTTCATTATCATTCCATTTAAATCATCCTATGCCCTGGCCAGTCATATCTCGTACTTACAAGTCTATCCTAAAGGCAGAATTACCTCCTCTTCTACTCCACCCGCAAAATGCCTCGCATACTGGCAGCATGACCGGGAAAAGTACAAACGTATGGATAATCACCCGGCTCACTGGGCGCCTCAAAATAGATAACGTCATTACTGTTCGGTGTCAATAGGGTGGTATGATAAAGAACATTTTCGGAAGCAGGAATAAACCCTTTTTCTTGACCGGCCAACCCCAGTGCTACGGCTTGCTGCCCTACTTCGTCGGCAGTACCCGGTTGCACGATCAATAAATTGTGGATCATATCATCGGGGTTATTGAAAGTCAATTTCACTTTACTACCCGCCTTCACCGTGATGAGGTTTTTATCAAATAGCATCCCAGCTTTGGCATTCAACTCTAGGCTTTCATCCGGACCGTTGGCCCAGTCTGCTGGCATTTTTGTGATTCGCTTAGGACTAATAATGTTGGTATTGACACCATCGGTAGTATCATGCCCGGCATGATCAGCCATATCCATTTGATTGCCGGCCGGAAGGCGATTAAGGGTGTAATAGGCCAGTGGATGCACCAAAGGTCGACCCGCGATATTTTGCACGCCGTTGGCCTTGATCTCATAGACGTAGCCCAAACGTAAGCCATCCACGTACAATCTAGCGCTCATCCCATCGGCGGCCACCTCGACTTTCTGGATGCCCTTCTTCTGCACGTCGACAGCAGGACTGCCATAATTATGTCGGTACAAATAGGTGAAATCCGAAATGGAGTAGGAAGCGGCATCGCCAGCCACTTGCTTATTCACTGGCTCGGTAAAGGTGAGCAAGAAACCGTCAGGTTGGATATTGATATTTTGGATTTCAAAAGGGGTTTTGCCATTATAGGATAGACGCTCCAAGCCATAGGGCTTTTTCCCCGTCGAAGCCCATCCTCGATTGGTCATGCCTACATACAAGGACTGATCAGGTCCCCAAGCCAAACGCAAGACTCCAGAAGAAAAGCCTTCTCGGAAGGGTAAGCAAGCCCCTTGATATACTCCATCTACCTTTTCTTGCACTACACGCATGATCTTGCTATGCCCTTGATCTCCGACTAGCAATTGCCCCTGGAAGGGTCCAAATTTATCGTGATCAATCAGTAATACGTCGGAAGTGGAAATACCCATCAGGGTATGCGGAAACCATACACTTGGTGGCTTCACAGCAGGGTGTTTTTCTTGGTAAGAATACAGGGAATAGCCCAATGTATCTACAATATCCGCCATGGTTAATTTGACGGGAGATTCTGGTTCCCCGCTCCATTTAAGCCCCTCAGGGTGCCCAACGAAATCGCCCTTTTCGATATGCGTCATCCTTCCCGAGCCAACCCAGTCGCCTTGGTTTTCTGTATAAAAAACATCCCCTGCTCCATTGACCCCAAAGCCAGCCGGGGAACGCATCCCTACCGCAACCGGGTTCATTTGTCCATCCGGAGTAACCTCAATCATCCAGCCCCGCCATTTCGACAAACTCGCTCCACGACCAACCCAGCCCAGGTTGAGGGTGATCATCATATTGCCGTTAGGCATGATTAAGGGGCCGTACGAATACTCATGATAATTACCTGCGAGTGGCCATCCATATACTTTTCTATAGCTATCCGCTACACCATCGCCATTCTTATCGGCTATCCGTGTTAATTCAGCGCGCTGCGTGCAATAGTAGGCTCCGTCCTTATAGGCCAAGCCTAATGGCTCGTGTAGCCCTTGCGCAAAGCGCACAAATGTAGGATTAGAGCTAGCTGGGTTTTCGATGGTCCAGATCTCCCCTCGGCGCGTACAGACGGCCAGCTTACCGTTTTCATCAAACGCTAGTCCACCTGCCTCTAGCACCACCCCTTCCGGGATGGTCACCTCTTGTATTTTATAATAGTCAGCCTCTCTTTGCAAGGCCGGGGTTTGAGCCTGTGTATTCAAGCATCCAATGAGAAAAACAATAACAACGAAATATCTTTTAGCAAACATCTTTACCAATTTTGAATATATCAATTATCAAATGAGGATCAACTGGGATACTAGCCTCTACCAGATCAAGCGATAACTAAGGCTTTGCTTCCCTTCCAATGGTATTAGTAGTTGATCTTGCTGCGCTCCCCCGATCATAGCTTCAGCTACATCGATATAGTATTCTCCATCGACTCTGTACCAGCCCGATTCCAAAGCATCAATCTGTCCCTGGGCCAAACGCAGATAGTGTTTGGTTCCGGCCTGTCCTTCGGTCACCTCAATCTGTCGTTCGATGTTCCCATCACTAGTGGGGAGGATCTGGTCTTTCAGCTGCAACCCGTCATATCGATAAAGGAAAACGGGGTATCCATCGGCATTTAGATCATATCCTTCCATCTGATAACCTTCGGGTACGGCCTGAGGCCAAGGATCATTGGCACTGGCCAAGGTAGCTACCGTTACGCCTGCCGTAGCCTGCATACTGGCATTACCCGGAACTAACAACTGGCTATGTCCCCTGCCAACCCACATATTGGTGACATCGGCAAATTCGCCTCGCCAAGCATGCAACAAAGCCCCCTCTTCCAAATCATACGCATAATGCACGCCCAATGGGCTACCAACCGAAATGGGAAAGTTGCGCTTCACGCCTTTATGATTGACAAAACTGCGAATCAACTCTGGACCTTCGGTGGGATTAACAACCAATTTCTTGCGCTTTTGCCCGCCGGATGGAGCGACTGCTTTCGCTGCCAAGGATTGCCTTTTGATTCCAGGACCTTCGTAGAAAATCAACAGTTGCTTTCCCCATACATCCTGGTAATAAGTCAGATCAATCGCATGGGTACCTTGAGTAAGTTCAACGAGACCTCGCTCGGTGCCTCTTCCCGGCTCTCCGTCATTGTGCACGATGAGCTCTCCATCAATACGCAGATCTCCACCATCATCAATTTGCGTCTCAAATAGATACTGACCCGCGATTGGCACCTCCAGTTGTCCCGTAAAAGCTAAGGCATATTTATCTTTCTGACCTTCGATTTCCACGTCAAAATCCTCTTTTGGTCCCGAAGCTGAGGCAGTGAGCGTATCTAGCGTAGGCAAGGCATCCCAATCCCCTTGATATAATTTGTATTGAATATTTTTAACCTGTAATTGATCCAGGGAATAGGCTTTATATTGAATATTCCTGAAAGCTACCTGCCCAGACACACTAGCAAAAACCAGTGCTGCTTCAGCCACTTCATCCGTAGCGGGTGCATCTACTGACGGTCCCGTCAATTCCACGTTTTCATACAAGGTATACCCATTCAGTTTGAGATAGTGAATTTTTGCATTACTCACCTTGTTTCCGGAATCATCAAATCGTGGTGCCTCGAAGTACAGGCTAAGGTCTTGCCAAAGTCCTGGTGCTCGACTGGCATTGACGAGCGGGGATGGATATTCGGCAGCTGTCGTACCCATCAAAAAACCAGAGGTCTTAGACGATTGCTTCCAACTATCTTGCAGATGAATCGCATATCGTCCCTGTAGCCACAATTGGACTTCGCCATTTTTAGGTAGCAAAACCTGTAGATCCATTTCCAAATCTCCGTGTTCAAGTTGAGTTGCAATCTGCTTATTGTTAGCATTGTCAGCGGAAAAGGCCAGGACTCCTTTACCTGCTTTGGTAGTAAACCCAGCTTGGTCTCCCAAGGCAGCAAAAGCGGCACCGGCTATCGTCCAGTCAGCACTTGGTTCTGCAAAAGCGGTGAGATCCGCTAGGCTTAGGTTTTGTTTTGGAAGTGTAGTCGGTATCTTAGATAGGTCCGTTTCCTCTTCTGTGGAGGTAGCATCCCGCTGACAGGCTGCTACTAGGAGTAGAAGGCAGATAAAGTTGGCCCAAAGTTTCATGATGTTTTGTTTCGTAAGCACTAGAGCATAATTATGTATAGGAAAAGGAGGAGTGAATTTTTAGTAGAATCGAGGCGCGAGAACCGAGCATAGCCTTAGCTACGCGAGGCTTTGAGCAACGAAGAGTCTACTAAAAAGTCGCCGTCGTTAACTATAGATAATTTTGATTTGGTGCTTATAATTAGCAATGATTTCAATCACAATTCCTGGTCAAGATATGGCCAGGACATCGCTTACCTACAAATCTAGTATATTTCGGGCGTAGAATCATCAGTAAGGAGTAAAGTCACTTTCTTCTCCGTACCTTTAAAGATTATTCAACCTATTAGATGGATCAATACAATTCACAACAACATACCTTATGAAGATTTTAAAAACTACGCTACCCGCTCTGGTCTCCTTTATATTCTTAGCCACCTTGGTTTTAGCCCAACCAGCCCCCATGACGCAGGCCGAGATGGTGGGCCTCTCTTCGGAGCGCTTAGAAAGAGTCAATCAAAAAATGCAATGGTATATTGATGAAGGAAAGCTAGGAAGTATTGTCACGGCAGTAGCTCGCAAGGGTAAGCTCGTCCATATGGAAGCTTTTGGAAAAACAAAAATGGAGGGTGGACAGGCCGTTACCCCCAAGACCATCTTTCGGATTTTTTCCATGAGTAAACCGATCGTCAGCGTAGCCCTAATGACCCTATACGAAGAAGGGAAATTCCACTTGGATGATCCTGTGGCCAAATACATCCCTTCTTTTGGCAATTTGAAGGTGTATGACAAGGGAACAATGGTTGATTTAGAACGACCGATGACGGTAGAACATCTGCTCACCCATACCTCCGGCTTAAGCTATGGTTGGAATCCGACCCCGGTAGACACCATGTATGCCATGGCCAACATCTGGGAGCCTGGCCGCAATTTGGAAGCTTTTGTTGATAGAATCGCCACCTTGCCATTGAATTTTCAACCCGGAGCTAGGTGGGAATATGGTGTCTCCACCGATGTAGTGGGACGACTCGTTGAAGTTATCTCGGGAAAGCCATTAGATCAATATCTCCAGGAACGCATCTTTACACCTCTGGGTATGGTTGATTCTGGATTTTCTGTACCCAAGGACAAGCAAGATCGTTTGGCTACTGTGTATGCCCCCGATGGTAAAGGCGGGATATTCCCCATGGAATCGCCTTTGACCAATCAAATCAAGTCACCTGCTATTTTGTTTTCAGGTGGTGGTGGGTTAGCCTCTACGCCAGTGGATTATCTGCGTTTTGCGCAGATGCTAATCAATGGGGGTGAGCTGGACGGCCAGCGAATTCTGGGGAAAAAGACGGTAGAATTGATGCTCATGAATCACTTACCAGAAGGGATGACAGTAGGTAATACCAACCCGGGAACTGGCTTTGGCCTAGGGTTTATGGTTACATTAAACCCCGCACATAGAACCGAAATGGGGTCCGTTGGAGAAGGAACCTGGTCAGGTTTGGCTAATACGTTCTTTTGGGTAGATCCTAAGGAAGAGATGGTGAGCATGGTATTTACCCAATTTCTACCTCATAGTTTTTACCCCTTACATCGCGAGTTTAAAAACTTAGTCTATCAGTCCATTATAGATTAGAGACGCGAAGTTTAGTCATCCGAAGTTTATCCTTATCCTGTCTAAGAGAAACTTCGGATGACTCTCCCTGGAAGACTTCGGATATCTCCGCTTGGTCAAGCTTACCTTCCCGTCGATGGACCTACTTCCTTGCCCAAGCGGCCAAACCATTTAGCCATCACGTCAGCAGCAGGTTTATTATAGGGTGTGAAATTGATGCTTTGACTACTATTCGGAGAGCCATCATACCCTTTCCACTCCCAAAATAAAGCACCCGCAAACCAGTCTTTGTTCCAAAACACCTTGAAGAAGGCCTCATAGCAGTTGGCTTGGGTTTCGGTGCACACCTGGTCATACCTCTCCCCTAAACTGCTAGCCCAGGCCCAGGGTTCTATGGCCGCATCCTTTGAACTCTTGTAGCCAATTTCGGTAAAGAGAATGGGTTTCTTATACTTTTTGGATAAGGCCTCAATGTTCTTGACGTGTGGCTTCCATCCCTTCACCAATTCATCCACAGAGGGCGTTTTATTTTCGGTTAAAGGAAAATAGGCCTGGATACCGATAAAATCTAGGTCGTCCCAGAAACTAACATCTTCGTATTCCTGATACCAATTGGCACCGTAGGTCAGTTTCCCGCTGTATACCTTGCGGATATCACGGATCAGTTCTCGCCAAAACTCCGGTTGTTTTTTCACTACCAGATGCAATTCAGCACCAATGCAAAAAACTGGGAGTCCCTGCTCTTCACTAAACTTCGCATATTGCAGAATAAATTCTCGGTAATCACTCTTCCAGGATTCCCAAGCTGTTTCGTCCTCCATCTCGATATGAGAACGCCACTTCCCATCTGATGGTCTACCCAGCCAAATATGGGGTTTCATCATTACTTGAAGATCCAAGGCTTTGGCCTTTTCCAGGAATTCCTTGTATCTATCCATGCGACTTGGTCGTTGATCCCCATTGCGAGACCGTCTAGATATCCGCAAGCCTGGACTATTATAATCCTCTTGATAGGCATAAGGAACCAGCACCACCCACTCCACATTGCTACTGGTGCAAGGCGTAAGAATATCGCTATTGGAGCGCCTACTACCGAAATAATGTACCCCTCGGATCTTTCCGTCTTTCCGGTACCGTTCGGCAGTTATTTCACTGTCATTGTCAACTAGATGATTCCAGGCATAGTCATCCGTATTTTCAGCACTATGCCAATCGGCGTATTGCCATCCTACTAACCCAAAGGCCAGGGGTAGAAATATGGATAAGGCAGCACGTTTGTAGTGAAGTAGTCGAGTTTTCATAAGGCAGTCTAATCTCTAATTTAAAGTTGGTCACATGAAAATAACACATTTTCACCCAAGTCTGCTTGAGATGAAGCGAGTTTACTGCCAAGAATGTACTTTTTTACTCTTTTGCTGCTGGCAATTGGTCTTGGTAGGTATCCCAATCTTCAATGATGGCCTTCACAACCACCTCCCCTACTTGATAAGCGGATTCCAAAGACGGGATATAAGCAGAATAACCTTTTCCGGTTAGCTTCTCTCCAGCTAAACTCTGCTGGGCAGTAATACCTGGCCATTGCATCGTGAAGTTGGAGGCCGTGCGTAATACCAGGAGTCGATTTTTATCTACCAAACCGCTCTGATGCAATCGATCCAGCGCGTGATAGGTGCCCATTTCTTCCATTGCCGAAGTGACAAAATTCCCCTTGCCCTCCGTCCAATAGCTCACCCAATCATTAGCCCATTCATTGAATAGCTCACCGTGCCAGTAGGTACTCCCCGCCAACTGATCCCCCTTGAGCACAATGGGCTTCATCGTCGCGGCTTTGTACCCCTGGTACTGCTCTCTCATCCCTCTAATCTCATCGTTGTCGGGTAGTTCCATATCCTTGGTAAGTTCATAGGCCCAATTGACTAAGCCAGGATTGAGGTGAGCAACGACACCTTCGTTATTGGTGGCGACGGGCTGAGCGTAGGGTTCAGTGCGTCTCAATGGGATATAGCCCGTTTTCCAATCTTCGGGAATCTCCCGTCCGTCAATTTGGTGACTCAGATCGCCATCGATCAGCCATTCAGCCCAGGCAGCCGAGCCCGTAGGTGCATCTGCCGGATCAACGCCACTGATGCCGGCCACCAGCCAATAGGCTTTGCTGAGGTCAAAGCGGTCATCTAGCCCTAGAGCCATGATAGAAGCGGCGGATTTTGTATTGCCGATACCCGTCATGATTCCTAGTATCTGTAGATCCGGATTATAGCGCAATTGTCGATACCCTTGTGGAAAAGAGAAGCTATCAGATAAGGGTAGCCGTTCTACCCAATACTGCATCTCACCGGGTCTATCTCCGGTCTCTTCCCCTGCTTCGAACATACTGACTACTACTACTTTCACCGGAATCTTCTCCTCTGTTTCGATGGCTGGTGTACTTTGACAGCCGAACAGTATAGTCATTATTAAAAGACCGACTAAACCCAGGAATTTAGTCTTAGTTAACTCAAATAATTCCATATCGCTTAATTATGAGAGAAATCATATAGGACATGACTGAGCCATGCCCGACTTCCCAATCAGATAATATAAATGTACATTCAACTAGGAATGCTACCAGTTGGCTAGTGTTTTTTCCACAAACTGCGTCCACTTTTGTTCCCAAGCGGCCAGCGCTTCACTCTTTTCCTCATCTGACAAGGCGGCGTGTTCCAGGCTATTACGGCATAGTTGCTTTAAGGCCGCTAGATCCAATTCCCAGGCCATGTACACCGCCCAAAAATCGTAGGACAAACCCTCGTAGTCAAAGATCAGTGGATCATCAGAACTAATGACACAGTCTACCCCTCTACGCAAATAGGTGCTGGCGGGATGAATGCGAAGGTCTCGCAAATAACCTAGAATTTGATTACTCAATGGATTCACCTCTATACAGATGTTATTGCGCTTTACTTGTTCAATCAGGTTAGGAAAACGAAATAGATTGAAACCGTGGCCAATCCGGCGAGTGCCGAGTAGAATAGCATCATACAAGTTAGCAATGGAGGCCCAGTCGCTTTCACCATCGTGCAAATAAAGTGGTAGATCGACCTTCCGCTCAAGCTCTAGAGAATCCAAACGCAAAAAGGTTTGGGCGTGAAAAAGGGTGGACTCTCCGTTGTCTTCCTCGGCCACTAGATCATAGCCTTTGAGCCAATCTGGATAGCGTTTCTTCATGCTTACGGCCGATTGAATATCTTCCCAAATTACCGCATTACTTTTGAAGCGTAGATCGGTGTGGATGACCTTTAGCGTAAAGGAGGGATCAGAGCGCCTTTGTCTTTCTACTGCTCGCTCCAAAATGCCTACAAATTCAGCCATGGGCAAGCTCCCCGCGGGGTGATCCAAGTCATACAAGCGATTGCGAAATGGGGTACGCAATTCGACGTGTTGGATTTCATCCTCAGTCAGTATATCTAAACCCCGATTCAGATAGTCTGGGAAAATAGAGCGGTAGGTAACAAAGCGATAAATGCGCTGAAAGATGGCTTCAAACTCATACCAGATATCCACGGAATCTCGATCTATGTTCTCGTCAAAAGTAATCAAGCCATAGAGTTGGCGAGCAAAACTGGAGTCTTGCTGTTGGAGTTGTTGGACTGGATAAAAGCCCGATGGTGCTTGCTGGGGCGAATAGGCACATAGCTGTCCTTTCACATAAGTTTCATTGGATTCTCCCCAATAGGCGTGCATCTCAGGCGTGGCTAAAGTTTTCTCAACGACCCATTGGGCATCGCCCATCGCCAATTGGTGTAGGTGTAGTATCCCCCCCTTGGGCATATCTCGCAGCACCTGGAAGATTTTTGTCCCCTCCATATGTGCTTTAGACTGGTAAAAGTTGCGCGCAGGTGGAAAGAAGTGGGTGTCTTTATAGTGAGTTAAGAGTTTCCCTTGCTCTGCCTGGAGCAGTTGATTCAGTCGCTTTTCAGCAGGGGAAAGTCTCAGCTGATGATCAAAATACAAAGCACTATCAGCAGCCATCAATGCTGCTCGTCGCTCCAAATACTGCTCAAAAACCCCATCTGTTTGGGCAAATACTACAAAAGGGAAAAGAGAAAAAGCCAGGAATAGAATATTCTTCATAGCAATCGTCTGGAGATATAGCAATGTAGATAAAGTGAAGCCGAGATATCAGGATACTGATTTAGGCCAAAAGTAGGAAATAAAAAGTATAGTTAAGTACTCGGGCATGATTAGGCAATCACTACCGAAGGGCTTTCTCCTAAAAAATTCTTGCAGGGAAGAGAAGGTCTCAATGCCCCGTCAACTTTAATTAACGGGGCAAGCGATTAAACCATAGAATCCGAATTATGAGGAATGGAAGGGTTACAACTAATACTTACCGGAAAGTATAGGGCAGGCCATTACCAGGTTAATTATCATTGAACATTGATGCCGCCATTTTCTTTGCTATCTCTACTGTGGATCGCGCGGTGAAAGGCTTTTTAAATTCTTTAATCCAATATATTATATGATTCGGTTTTTCATTAGGAAGAAAGTGAGAAGATGCAGGTAATACGCATAAATTTGCCTTAGGTAAAGCATTGAATAGTTCCATTGTATGCTCCATTGGAACAGCATCTCTATCTCCCACCATAAGCAAGACTGGCACATTAATTTTTCGGATGCTATCCATTGGTATTTCTTTCTGATTAGCCATTAACGCGATCTGTTTTCTCATCTTTGGATCGGGTAACTGATCGTATTGTTTTACAAAAGTTTGTAATTCTGTTTTCAATCCAGAAAGTCTAGAATTGGCTCCTGATATGATCATCCTACTTAAATTACTTGTGCGCTGATAACCTATGATTAAACCTAAAATGCCGCCATCACTATGACCCCATATGCTATATTTCTCGTGCCCCAATTTTTTCATCAATGCCATGACATCATCAGCCATATCAAAGTAATCCAGATCTCCATTAGGACAACCACTTCGACCGTGACATCTGCTGTCTACAGCGATAACTTGATGATGTTCTAGCAATTTAGGAATCATACTATATCTTCCTTCAGCAGACCCACCATTGCCATGAAGGATTAATAGCGGTTCACCTTTCCCGAATACCTCGTAATTCAAATTTCCCCAATCCATTTTCAAAAAAAAGCGTTCGCCTTTTACACCATTACTTAGTTTCACTTCTGTTTGAGCTTCAGCCATGAGTACCATTAAACTCATCGCTAAAAGTAGCACTTGATTTTTCATTCTAAAGTCTTATTTTTCTACAAAACTACAGGTGTCTTTATTCAAAGAATTGTAAAAATTGGACAAAATGGTCCTGATTGAAAAAAATCCTACCTTGCCAACCGTAGCGAAATACGTTGATAGATATCAGCTATTTGTTAGCAAGGATCCTGTGTGGTTCAAAACCATACCCAATGGCAAAATTGAGTGTTACTTTGTTAAACAAGGTGAGTTTAGGAGATGGGATTTTGAAACGGAAACATTTATTTTAAGTAATACATCGGGGATTTTACCAGCTACCAATAAGGCTACATTATATCACATTCCTGGTGATATGATTTGTTTGAATATAAAGTTCAAATTAAATATTCTAAGTGTATCATTATTTAAAGGTTTGCTTACCAACTGGAAAGGTTTTAAAATCACTGAGCTGATTTCGAAAATTGAACAAAAAAATATTCTCTCCAACATAACTGAAGAAAACCTTATCATACCCGTTGAACAACTTGATGTGATTATCGAAAATTCTCTCTGCCAATATGCTGTTGATTTGAAAACAGATGAAGTCATACAACTGCTGGAAGGACAATTAACAGATCAGTTAAGAGTGCCTGACCTTGCGGATAAGATAAATATGTCGCAAAAATCTATGGGACGTTGGGTCAAAAAGCAGTTCAATTTATCTCCGAAAGAGCTATTGCAAGTTTTACGTTTTGAGCATGTTTCACATGAGCTAAAGAATCAACCCAATAGCAAACTCACAGATTCCATAGAATACGGATATTATGACCAATCCCATTTTATAAAAGAGTGTCGAAGAATTACGGGGTATGCCCCAAAAGATTTTTTTTCTAGGATGAAACTCCCAACAAATGATATTGTTTTTGAATAACTGGTTGACAATGGCTATCGGAGTGCATGTTTGGTGATCACCCTTTGGCGAGGAAACGCCTTTTTTTACTGATACCTCACTTCCGTTAGGCAGGCGTTATTGCTTTCCTTGAACGCTGCCGCCCTATCTTCCGCAGAAAATCCTATGTTTGTAGGCCAAATAGCTGGCCATCATGAACGAATTCTTTAAGCTCACGGAGAAAGGAACCAACGTCAGGACCGAAATTCTGGCGGGGCTTACCACCTTTCTGACTATGTCCTACATCATTTTTGTCAATCCGGCCATTTTGGCCAAAGCAGGTATGGATGCCGAGGCCGTCTTGGTGGCTACCTGTATTTCTGCCGCAGTAGGCACCTTACTAATTAGTTTGTTGGCCAACTTTCCTTTTGCACAAGCCCCAGGAATGGGCTTAAATGCCTTTTTTGTATTCACGGTCGTTTTGACGCTTGGCTACACTTGGCAACAGGCCCTAGCGATCGTATTCCTATCCGGCATCTTATTTATCATACTGACTATAACGGGGCTCCGAGCTGCCATTATCGAGGCTATACCGCTCAATCTAAAGCTAGCCATCGCTCCTGGGATTGGCCTATTTATTGCATTGATTGGCCTTAATAATGCGGGGCTGATCGACATGAATCAAGGACCGATCATCGATATTATTCTGGGAAGTGAAAGCTTAGAAGCTGGTGCTTTGATTGAGCAAGTGCAGACGGCTCCCCCACAGATCATTGAATTGGGGAAACTATCTTCTCCACCAGTACTCCTGGCAGTAATCGGATTTACCTTGCTCACGCTGCTAATGGTTCGAAAGGTAGGCGGAGCGATGCTTTGGGCTATCCTTGGCACTACCTTGATTGGCATCCCAATGGGCGTCACCTTAATCCCCGACACCTATAGTATAGAGAAGATTAGTTTGGCACCTACTGCCTTTCAATTGGATCTAGCCGGGTTGTTTGCCGTACCTGCTGGCAGCAGTCCTTTGGAAAGTATCTTAACGATTTTGTTGGTCGTTTTAAGTTTTACGCTAGTGGATCTATTCGACACCCTGGGCACCCTGCTGGGCACTGCTGCCAAGGGAGATATGTTGGATGAGGAAGGAAACTTGCCGGGGATGAACAGGGCACTCTTTTCAGATGCCACGGCTACCCTGATTGGGTCTTTACTCGGCACCTCCAGCGTAACGACTTACATCGAAAGTGGCTCTGGAATCGTAGCTGGGGGGCGGACAGGCTTAACCGCTTTGGTGGTGGCTATTTTATTCCTCTTCTCCATTCTACTCGCCCCGGTAGCTGGTATGATACCTGCTGCTGCCACTTCGCCCGTATTAATTATGGTTGGACTTTTGATGTTAGATGGCATTCGGAAATTGGACTTGGAAGAACTATCCTCTTCCATACCTGCCTTCCTACTGATCATCTTAATGCCCTTCACTTATAGCATCGCTAATGGCATTGCCTTTGGTATGATGTTTTATGTAATGATCCAGGTGGCAATGGGTAAAGGGAAAGACGTACACCCCATTCTCTACCTATTGGTCGCGCTGTTTTTGTTGCGTTACATTTTGATCTAAGAAACTAGCCTCCGCTACTTTTCACTTGAATACTTTTCCAATTGGATAATTAGCAATACCTTAGCCGGCGATTCCAACTTTAGTACAGGTTGTGCTGGACACAAAACCAGAGTGGATTCATGAGACCCATGCCTTCTTACGGGTTTTGAAGTCGAAGCGTTAGAATGTTATTTTGTTCCTCCACCACAAGAAGAAGCTATCCTATTGCAGGTATTTTGTAAGCGATTTTCCACAAAACACTAGAGCTCAAAAAGATCACAAGTATATCCGACTTAGCAAGATCAGGATGAATGCCATCCTTTTTCCATTAATAGCTTTTCCAATTAATGTGAAACTGATCCCTTACTAAGTCTACTATGGTTTTTTCACCCTTATTATCCAGCCCTCCCTAGGATCGGTTGAATAATGGAGGTGTTTTATTTTTCAAATATGCAACTTACTCACACTTTTATAAACTTAGGCAGTATGCAAAAATTCATTAATGCTTTTGCACTTGTCTGCATAGCGATTCTGGGTATATCATCCAGTGTTTTTGGACAAGGTGCAACTACTTCCACCATGAATGGGACAGTTACCGATGCTGACGGTAACCCCCTGCCATTGGTTACCGTTCAGGCTACTCACGTGCCTACTGGAACCCTCTATGGTACGGTAGCTAATGAGAATGGTAAGTTTTATATTCCTAACATGCGAGCTGGAGGCCCTTATGAGGTAAAAGCTACTTATGTAGGTTTTGAAGATGCTACTCAAGCTGGCGTTTTCCTAACGCTAGGACAAACGTACAAGGTCAACCTTTCCATGAGTGAAACGGATATCATTTTGGAACAAGTAGTGGTAACTGCTACCTCCGGAGATATCTTTGATGGAAACCGGACAGGAGCAGAAACTTACGTTAGTGAAGAAGCCATCGAAGCGCTTCCTTCTGTTGATCGTAACTTCCTACAGGACTTTGCGCGACTAGATCCACGTACCTCCCCTTCTCAGAAAGGAAATGCCAACGGAGGTGGCTTGTCGGTAGCGGGTATGAACAACCGCTACAATGCGATATTCTTCGACGGAGCCGTCAACAACGACGTTTTTGGTTTGGCCAACTCAGGAACGAATGGAGGCCAGGCAGGTATCACACCGATTAGCCCGGATGCCATCGAACAAATTTCCGTTGTACTGGCCCCCTACGATGTTACCTACGGTGGATTCGCCGGAGCCAGTATCAATGCCGTTACACGTAGTGGTACAAATACCTTCGAAGGATCCGTTTATGGCTTTTACAAGGATGAAAACTTTGCGGGAAAAACGCCAGGTCAAGATCTAGAGGTCAGAGAAAAATTAGCGCCCTTTTCCTCTTACACAACTGGTTTCCGCCTAGGGGGGCCCATCGTAAAGAACAAGTTATTTTTCTTTGCCAACTTTGAGCTCCAACGCGACGAGGAGCCCAAGCCTTTGGACTTCAGTACCTACCAAGGGGAAGCGGACGAGGCCAAACTGTCCCAATTGACCAACTACTTGGGTAGTGAATATGGTTATGATCCAGGTGGCTACCTCAATAATGCGACCACCCGTAGTACGGATCGCCTACTCATGAAGCTAGATTGGAATATTGATCCTAAAAATAGCCTTTCGGCTCGCTACAGCTATGTAAAGGGTGTCGAAGAAGATGTGATCCGACCAGATAATGCCAACATCTTTTTTGCTAACGCTGGGGTGTTTTTCCCATCGACAACCAACTCCGCTACCGTAGAATTAAAGAGTACGCTTTCAGACAATCTCTTTAATAAATTGATTGTAGGCGTCACTACAGTACGGGATGATCGGGATATTCTGGGTGATGTCTTTCCACGCGTTCAAGCACAAGATGGAAATGCAACGGTAGTTTTTGGTACAGATAATTTCTCTTATTCGAACATCGTATTCCAGGATGTGTATACTGTGACGGATAATCTATCCATTAGTGCCGGTAAGCACACCTTCACCGTGGGTACACACAATGAGTTCTTTAAGATCCAGAACTTGTTTACGATCTTCTCCACACCTCTTTACTTCTACGATAATCAGGTAGACGATAATGGTAATATCACCCAAACTGGTTTGGATGCCTTCTTATCTGGTGCTCCGGCTTTTTCTTTGTTTGGTCATGAGCAACCTTTGGTGCCTGGCGATGCGGGAAGTGTACGATTTGGCGATGCAGCAGAGAACTTAGGACCTACCTTCAATGCAGCTCAATTGGCTTTCTACGTACAAGATGACTGGGATATTACAGAAAACTTCAAGTTATCATTGGGGCTACGGGCCGATATTCCCATTTTTGTGGATGATCCTCCATTGCAGAACGAGGCTTTCAATAAAGAGACCATTCCGCTTTTGGAGGCAGCAGGTTATGACCTAAAAGGTGCCCAAGCCAGTAAAGCTCCAGGTACTTCCGTGATGCTAGCTCCTAGAATTGGATTCAACTGGGATGTGAAGGGCGATCAACAAACACAGGTGCGTGGTGGTACGGGTATCTTCACCAGTCGTGTCCCTTGGGTATGGCCTGGTGGTATGTTTATCCGAAATGGTTTGAACTCTAGTTTCGCGCCAGGATTTGGTCCTTTCCGTGCAACGCCCAATGAGTGGAGAGACCGATTAAATCTGACTTCTCCCTCTGGTGACGTCGACTTATTTACAGAAGACTTCAAGTATCCACAATTCTGGCGTTCTAGTTTGGCGGTTGATCAAAAACTACCTGCTGGTATGATCCTGACGGTGGAAGGTATGTATACCGATGCGATTAACGACCTACGAGTAACCAACGTTAATCAGCCTGCCTCAACGGCTAGATTACAAGGCGCAGATAACCGACCTATTTTTAGTGGTGGAGTTATCGATGATACTTACAACTATATCACTTTGGTGGATAACACTAGCCAAGGATACACGGCTAACCTATCTGTGCAGTTACAGAAACCTTTCGCCAACGACTGGTTGGGTAGCATCGCTTATTCGTTCACGAGAGCTGTATCCCTATTTGACGGTACAGGTTTTATCAACTCTACGAACTGGCGTGATGACACTTCCATCAATGGTAGAAACAGTCCTATCGTTACTAGAGCCACCTTTGATGCGGCTTCACGCCTTAGCGCCTTTGTAGCTAAGAAGTTTACTTGGAATGAAAACCTAGCTACCACGATCTCCTTGTTCTATAATGGGCAGTCGGGTCAGCCGTTCTCTTACGTGTATACCAATGGAGATGCTTTGACCAATGAAGACAGTGAAGACCTGAGAGCTTTGATTTATGTTCCAGCCAGCCAAAGTGAGATCGTTTTTGCCGATCAATCTACTGCTGCTGCTCAGTGGGCAGCCTTAGATGCTTTTATTTCTGGGGACGACTATTTGAGTTCTAGAAGAGGACAATACGTAGAGCGCAACCGCGCCAGAACACCTTTCGAGAACCTATTTGACCTGAAGATTCTACAGGATATAAGCTTCAAAGTGGGAGAGAAAAAGCACACTTTCCAGCTTACTTTTGACATCTTCAACTTGGGTAATTTCTTGAATCCTAACTGGGGTAAGAGTTACTTCGTTGGAAACGATGGTTACTTCCGTCTGATCCGCTTTGTTGACTTCGAGCCTAATACTAATACACCTCGCTTTGCCTTTGACGGTGTGGAAGGAGACCCTTGGACCTTGATCCAAACGGGAACCAGAAGTGCTCGTTGGTACAGCCAAATTGGGGTAAGATATTCTTTCTAAGATCTGTTGATCTTAGGAAGTCAAACTAGAGAAGCCTCCTCACCGAAATCGGTTGAGGAGGCTTCTTGTTTTAGGTGGGTTGAAGGTTTACTTCAACAGTCGGGTCAGCTCTCTTTATTAGAGGTTCAATGAATGGCTATTCAACGATTTTCAGCTGTTCCACCGCTTTCTCAATGGACAACTTACCTTGCCGATAGGCGGTCAGTGTCGACTGCTTGGCCGTGATACTAATATTATCAGGAATCACTTTACAGTCTCTACAACCACTAAAAGCGACCTTAAATACCAGCACTTCATCTGATTGTAGTGACTTGGCAATGCTGCCGTACTCTACTATATTCTCTTTTAGCGTTGCCAAAAATGCGGGGTAATGCTCATCCGGGTTTTCTCGCTCTACTTCCTCTTGATCAGCTCTTTCCTCATCTTCATCTCCGCCCAGGATCACTACTCCACCTTGCCCCTCCTTAAAGAGCTCCAATCTATTACCGAATCCTCTTGCCCAAGTATTACAGCGCGTATTCATACGCATATTCACTACCAGTCCTAATTCGGGAATGTATTCCGACCTCGGTGCGCCTCTGCTAATGATGCAGGAGCCGTCACTTAAGTCTTCTTTATACAAACGAGAGAAAATCGAATTAATCAGTTTCATATCCTTGGTCTCCTTCGCAGCGTCCTCCTCTCCTTTCGTGTAAGCAATCTTCTTCTCAAACTGGGTCTCGCTGATATTCCCTTTTTGTAAGGCGTCGATATCTGATTTAAGGATCATAGCCGTGTAGACACCAGGTTCTTCCTCCCAGTCATTTTTATACAAGCGCTTTATATCCCCTTCCCCTTCTTGGTCCCATCCATTTAGGACGATCGCAATATCCCCCTTTTGCAGGTAGCGGATGAGTACTTTCTCTGAGGGTTGAACACCCTTGATGAGGTAACCATAGTCTACAAAGAAATCCCGGCTCACTTTTTTGAAGAATTCAAAAGTATCAAAAGACTCTTCCACTACTTCCTCATCTGGGTCTACTTCTACTTTAGCATTTTTTCTCTTTCCGTCTCTATCCAATTCTATTACATAGGGCCTTCGTCCTTTGATCTTAGCCACCCCATTCAGATCAAAAGTATAGCTAGAGTTGAAGCTACCTTCGCCAAAGGAAAAGTTGCGGAACCTATTATTGCCACCAATCGTGAATAAAGCACCAAAGTCTTCGATATAGGTTCCTTCCACATTGCTGCTGCGGCTATTAGAACCTACCCAGATGACATCGTCCGTAGCTTCCATCTCTTGCTCCAACAAGGAAGAGAGGATATTCTCAGCAATTTCAATTTCCTTCATTATTTTCGAATTGCCCTCCCCTTGTGCCGAAGCGATCATTGGTAATAGGACAAGACATAGCATGCATATTTTTTTCATGATTATTTGTTTTTCTTGCAACTTGATCAAATCAACTTTGATCAACTCCTAGAATACATTAATTAAGAAAGTTACCATTCACAATATCATCGAGTACAGCAGCTGTTTCTGTATGATTTCGTTCTACATTTTTATAGAGATGTACAAACTCGGTTTCTATCGCCTTGAGATCTTGGATCCGTGTCTCTTCCCAGTCCGTATATAAGCCGGCAAGTATCGTTTGCAGTTCTTGCTTCTGGGCCACCTGCATTTCTTGCAGCACGGCCGCAAATTGCGGTAATTGCTCTTCTTTGAATTGGGTCTGCAAAGCGGCAAAGTCTGCCTTTCGGCGCGCTTGGAAGCGTTGCCATTGCTGGGCAATCGCTGACTGTTGTGCCTCAGTATTAGCGGCTAACTGCACCTGCCAAAGCGAATCCATCACTACCAATTTCTGATTAAGCTCTCTTTCTTTTTCCAGCAAAGTAGCTTTAAAAGCAGCTGTTTGCTGCGCATAGGCCGCTAAGGTCTCCTGATGCTGTTGATCGACCTTTTCTTTTCCAAAAGCAATGACAAAGCTGCCTTTGGAAAACTCCATTCTGGCATTGGTAAGCCCGAGCAAGAGCAAGAATGAGGCCGCGATAGCAAGCCGTACGCCCCAGCGCCGCCACTGGAAGGAGCTAGTCCTTCCCAGACTGAGCACCGTAGCTTCTGGTTGTAAATCTGGCAAGGCTTGCAAACAAAATTGTGTATCCTGGAAGTCTCCCAACTCCGCCCGGAGATCGGGGTCAGACTCCAGCTCCTTTTCAAAAGCTTTCTTTTCTTCGGTCTCCATCTCCCCATAGAGATAAGCCATGAGTCGTTCCTCCTTATTCATATCTTATTGCTTTGGTTTGAGGTTGGGTTAAAAAAAATTTTCGCATAGCTTTATAGGCGTAGTACAATCGTGACTTTGCCGTATTTTCAGAAATATTGAGGATCTCAGCAATCTCTCTAAATTTCAGTTCTTCGTATTCTTTCATGATAACTACCGTTCGTTGTTCCTCTGGTAGTCGAGCCAGCGCGTCCAGTACTTGTTTGGATCTCTCCTTTTTCATATACATATAGTCTGCGGCCGGAGCCGTATCGCGTTTACTGCGATACGTCAATCTTTCAACGGCCTTTTGGTTGACTTTACGCCGACGCGTTTCATTATGACATAAATTCACCACCGTTCGATAGAGCCATGACTTGAAACTAGCTGGGTCTTTCAACTGTCCCAGTTTTTGCTGCATGAGCAAAAAGGCCTGTTGACTAATTTCGGCAGCCATTTCTTTATCCCCAAAGTATCGATACCCCCAGTTGTATACCCGAGGATACCAGAGAGAAAACAGCTGGTTCATGGCTCGAGCGTCGCCAGCCCTGGCTTTGATAACGAGTGTGCGTGAGTCTTTTTCCAAAATTCCCTATTTGCGGGTGAAGTGCTTGCTGCTTATCGTCTAAGCGAATAAGGTAAGCTTCGCGATAATTTCATTGTAAGGAGGGCTAGGGAGTGAGAATAGTTTTACTAGGTGCGATTTTTTTCTTTTTTTTTATGAGTTTTATTTCTTTCTCCTAAGTTTCCTCCCTTCTCGCAGATCGCTGCGCTTCCATTCGCGGAATTGGATGGGAATGGCAGTAGGCCCATCTAGAGTAGGTTTTCGGATCACGAAATGCAGATGGGGGCGAGTCGAATAGCCCGTATTACCGCTTAGTCCTAATGGTTGGCCTGCCGCTACCTGCTGGCCTTCTTCCACTAACGCGCCTTGGTATTTGAGATGCACATAATAGGCTAAAGTACCATCCCTATGCAGGATCACCACATGATTGTCTTTGCCTTTATATTTCTGGGAAAGCCCTCCTTCCTTAGAGCTTTCTTTTACAAGTACCACTACCCCAGCCCTAGCTGCACAAACTGCTGTTCCGATGGGCATGGCAAAGTCCAAAGCATAAAAAGAGGCAGGTTCCTGGTGCGAAAATTTGCCTCCAAAACCTTGGATTAATTTGTATGCTTTCCCCTTTGTAAAAGGTAAGTTGTACAAAAAATCAGCTTCCGGTTCAACGGTAAGGGGGTTGCCATGCTGCAAATGAACCTTACCAAAGCTTTCATTTAACAGCCGCGTGGTATCTCCGGGATCAACTATCGGAATGACCATTATTTTAGCGTAACCTTCCAATGCTGGCAGTACAAAACCGGAGTATACCCGAGAATCCGCTGGGATATTTTCGTTGGCCTCTACCCGTATGTATACCGGCATATAAGAAGCATTAGTCAGGTAAAGCACCAAGCTGTCGCTTTCAACTTTACGTTCAATCGATACATTTTGTCCCGAAAGACTTGGCTGAATGGTAAGGGTAAGACTAAGCAGTGCTAGAAAGAATGGTAGTAGGTATATTATTTTCCTCATAGATCCGATTTTTATCCGTAGATCTCTGACAAATTACTACAAACCAAACGGTGCTTAGGTTGACCATGTTATTCAATCTTGCACTGAGCAACTTAGGTATTACAAAAAAAGAGGCGCTGCAATGAAGCAACGCCCCGGTTTCTAAATGGACTACAAATAGGATAGGTTAAATAGTTATTCTTTTATAGCGCTGACTCGGCACTTTCGGCCTAAGCAGCACCTGATATCATTATCTAATATTCTCCTCCTCCAAAGCTACCACCTTGGCCTCTACCGCCACGAGAACGCTTTTTCTTCTGGTTCAATCGGTAGTTGAAAGAAAGGGTCACTTGACGGCGACGCCAGCGATAGGAACCATCTGAGTAAAAATCATCTCCGAAGGTGGTAAAACGATACAGCTGGGTATTAAACAGGTCGTTGACACTTAAGGAAACTGTTGCTTTATCTTTCAGGATGTCTTGACTGAATGCTAAATCTATTCCCAACATGGATTTTCTGGTACCTTGCGTGGTAGCCTGAGGCGCTCGGTAATTAGCACGCAGTTGGAAATCCAACTTCTTAGTCAAATCCATCATAGAAGTAAGTCGACCAAACCAACTTACGTTATCCGCAGAAAAGTTCTCTCCAATATTCGTTCCATTCGTAATGGAACGGAAAAAGTTCAAATCTCCGTTGACACGCCACCATTTATAAGGCGTTAAAGAAAAGGTCATCTCCAAGCCATAGGCATTCTCCGTAGCCAAGTTCTGTGGAATCGAGAAGGTATTACCCACCTCATCGATGGTGCGAATCCGCTGGATAACCCCGGTAGAGTTTCGATAATAGATCGAAGAACTTAAAGAAGCATTGGTCCAGTACTTAATGTGACCGAATTCTATACTATGGGTAAATTCAGGATCTAGATTTGGATTTCCTCCCCGGAAGTTACGTGGATTGCTATAAGAGAAGAAAGGATTCAAGGACCAGAATCTAGGTCGATTGATCCGGCGACTGTAGCTCAATTGCACCGAATTGTCCTGTGCCAAATCGTAAGTTAAGTGCGCCGTTGGAAACAAATTCAAATAATCTCGGTCATTGATTTCGTTGGTATTGACCAGCTCCGTTCTCACATCGGAATATTCCGCTCTTAAACCCAACAAGAAAGAAAACTTGTCAATCTTATTACCTGCAGAAACATACAAGCCATGAATATTCTCATCATAGATGAAGTCATTGCTAAAGTTCTCTAGTCTTTGCCATTCGTTATCAGCCAATTCTTCCACCAAATAGTCATTATTGATATGACGTAAAGACCCACGGTATCCCGTCTCAAACTTACCTTCTTTACCCCAAGGGTAGACATAATCCACTTGGATCAGGTATTGCTTGACCGCTTCATCATTATTAGATCTTTGCAGCAAGTCCTCCTGCCCACTTGCTGATTGATCGCTGGCGAAGTATTCTTCCCGGAAATCAGACCCCTCGATTTCACTGTTCTCTTCGTACTGGAAATCAATGGTCAATTGTTCTCCTTTCTTCTTGGTCGTTCTTTTATAATTTAAAGAATACTGCAAATCAATCTCATCTTCGCTTTCATCATCTGTTCGACGCGTTACTCTTGTGGGATTATCCAGGTTGAATAAAAAGTCTTCGTATGTAAGGGTAGAAAAATTGTTGTCATCACTGCTTCTTAGCGAAAAAGCACCCGTCAAAACATCATTTGCTGATAAGTTGTAATCTAGCCCAAAGCGATAAGTAGTAGATAATCCTCCACGTCTCCGATCACCCGTTTCCACTAGAATAAAGGTAGTATCATTGCGATAGAACTCTTGGTATAGGCTTCTATCCCCTGGACTTTGTCTGAATCGTGTGCCGATATTGGCGAATAGGTTTAGTTTATCCTGTCGGTAATTGAGGTTAACAGCAGCGCCGTGATTGTGAGGATCACCAGTATTAAGGTCTAAAGAGCCGTTCAATCCACCCTTTGTTTCTTTACGCAATACAATATTGATGATTCCCGTCATTCCTTCTGCATCATAGCGAGCAGATGGATTCGTGATCACTTCAATTCTTTCGATCAAATTAGCGGGCAATTGTCGCAAGCCGTTGGCATCGCCATTACCAACCAAACCAGAAGGCTTTCCATTAATTAGAATCCGAACATTGCCACGTCCTCTCAGACTTACATTCCCATCAATATCGACCGTTACAGAAGGTACATTATCTAGCAGTTCCGTTACTGAGTTGCCACGATTGGCTAAGTCTTTCCCCACATTAAAGACTCTCTTATCCAAAGACATTTGCATCGTACTCTTCTCCGCGCGCACCTCCACTTCCATCAAAGTAGTAGCATCTGAAAGAAGCTGAATTACCCCTAAGTCCACTTTGCGCTGACCATCGGCCACGGTAATGTCTTCTATCATATAAGGCTTAAACGAAATGAATTCAATCTTACCATAGTAGTTGCCAGCTAGTACATCTACCGCAAACTCGCCTTGCTCGTTCGTTACGCCACCAGTAATAAGTGAGCTGTCTTTCTTATTAAAAATGGAGACCGCAGCAAACTCGAGTGGACTATTATCATCTGCACTGATCACTTTCCCGATCACTTTGGCACGGGCGTCTTCTGGGTCAGCCTCTATTTTTGGGCCGCCACCGATCTGAGCCGCCAAAAAGTTAGTGGCTACAATAAGTGCAAGACAACTAATTAATATGCGTTGAAAATATTTCATAATTAATTTTAAAGGACTTTCAATCCCCAGGCAGTAGTCGTTACTTTCAAAAATAAACAGTCGGGGTTTCTGATTTCTGACACAAAGGTATTTGCTGATCTTGTCGAGAATTTGATTGAAAATTGAAGGAAATCTGATTTAATAGAAAATGTAACTTTTTAACAGAGTGGTAACTTTTTGAGCTTTTTTGTGAACACTTTGGCCAGTCCACTAAACCACCCTTCGTTTGCCAAAATCCCATTACAAATCCTACGGGAACTTGATTATTTCATAAAATTAAATTCCGGGAAACCTTGATATTGCCACGTTTTATTAGATTTGCGTTTCTTCCAGGACTAAGCGAAATTAGTTCTCTGATAATTTTCGTGTTTTGTCGGAGAACGGAGAAATTTTCTCTTCTGGTAGAAATTGCCACTTGGCTGGGCCAAACCCGACTGGTAATCCATCGAATATTTCGAAATTAGGCCAAGCCTTAACCAAATAAATACCTATGACCACCGATATGCAGCTGGCGCTGGAACTGCTATTACTAGGAATGTTTACCGTTTTTCTAGTCTTAAGCCTAGTCGTTCTGTCTGCCCGCTTTCTCATTCTTGCTGTAAACAAATGGTCATCTACCAGTCTACGTTCGAGGTCAAGCTCCGAGCGAATCCTTCGCGAATCCCCTACTGACATTCCCAAAGAAGTTATTGCCGTACTCACCGCCAGTGTAGAAGTAGCAACACAGGGTCGGGGTCGCATCGTCAAAATTGAACGTCCAAGGCCCTAATACATCTATCTAAGTACAAACCAAACCATGCGAAAAGAAATCAAACTCTGCCTAGTCTACCGCGATATGTGGCAATCCTCGGGGAAATACATGCCACGCTTAGATCAACTTGTCCGCGTTGCTGAACCTATTGTAGAAATGAGATGCTTCAGTAGAGTAGAAACCAACGGAGGTGGGTTCGAACAGATTTGTCTACTGTACGGAGAAAACCCCAACAAGGCTGTACGGGGATGGACCACTCCTTTTAATAAGGCAGGGATTCAAACACAGATGCTTGAAAGAGGTCTAAATGGGATTCGGATGAGTCCAGTGGCGGCTGATATTAGACAATTAATGTTTAAGGTCAAGCAAAAGCAAGGAACCAATATTGCCCGTTCTTTCGACGGGCTCAATAATCCGCAAAACCTCGCCTTGTCTTTTCAATATGCTCGCGAAGCGGGTATGATCGCACAAGGGGCACTTTCCATTACCCACTCTCCTGTACATACTGTTGAATACTACATCAATTTAGCAGATGCCTACATTGACTTAGGTGCTCAGGAGATTTGTATCAAGGACATGGCGGGTATTGGTCGCCCTGTATCGATTGGGCGCATGGTGAAAGGGATCAAAGAAAGACATCCCAATACGATTGTACAATATCACGGGCACTCTACCCCTGGCTTCTCAATCGCTTCCTCGCTGGAAGCGGCTCGCAACGGGGCAGACTATATTGACGTAGGCATGGAACCCTTGAGTTGGGGAACGGGACATGCCGACCTGCTCAGTGTCCATGAAATGCTGCGGGATGCTGGTTTCAGTCTACCCGATATCAATACCGAAGCCTACATGGCTGCCAGAGCCCTAAGCCAAGAGTTTATTGATGATTTCTTGGGTTACTATATCAACAAGCAAAACCGTTTTATGAACAGTTTGCTGATTGGTCCGGGACTTCCCGGAGGGATGATGGGCAGTTTGATGGCTGATCTAGAAAAAAATGTAGCTAGCCTCAACCGCTGGCTTAAGAAACGTAATCAGCCAGAGATGGGGCAGCAGGACCTCTTGTTAAAGCTATTTGAAGAAGTGAAGCACGCCTGGCCACGCCTAGGCTACCCTCCCTTGGTCACTCCCTATTCCCAGTATGTAAAGAACGTTTCGCTAATGAATGCGATCCAATTGATCAAAGGGCAGGAACGCTGGTCGATGATAGACGAAAATACCTGGAATATGATTCTAGGCAAGGCCGGACAACTCCCCGGTGCACTGGGCGAGGAAATTTTAGCCTTAGCCAAAGCAGAGGAGCGAACCTTCTACGATGGCAACCCACAAGAGCTTTACCCCAATGAGCTGGAGAGTTTCCGACAAAAAATGAAAGAAAAAGGCTGGGACGAAGGTACGGATGAGGAAGAGCTGATGGAGTATGCCATGCACCCTCGTCAATACGAGGAATTCAAGTCTGGCAAAGCCAAAGAAGCCTTCGAGAAGGACCTGGCTAAGCGCAAAGCAGCTGAACAAACTGCCACTACGACTCCTCCCTCCACTGCGGCTCCCAATATCCCCCAAACTGGTCCAAAACAAATGACCATTACGGTAGATGGCATTGCCTATAAAGTCGAGGTTGACTACGGGAAGGCAGATACAGAAGGGGATGCCCCAGCAACGGCTAGCTCAGCGCCCAAAGAAAGCCCAAAGAAAGCCCTCACACCGATTACCGCTCCCCTAGAAGGCACCTTCTTACTGACAAAAGACAGTGGAGAAACGGGTATCAAAGTAGGAGATCGCATCAACCAAGGGGACACCATCGGATACATTGAATCGATGAAGGTCATCAACGCCATCACCTCTGATAAGGCCGGTACCGTAGCGGAGATCAAAGCGCAACACGGCGAGGAAATTGAAGAAGATGGAGTTATCATCTACCTAAGCTAGAAGCATGGAGTCGCTGCGTAAACTATTAGACATGACCGCCCTGGGGGCCATTGCTGAACAGCCTGGTATTTTGATTATGCTGGCCTTGGGCATCATCTTGCTCTATCTTGGCATTTTTCGAAAATACGAGCCGCTACTGCTCATCCCCATCGGATTTGGTGTTTTGCTAGCTAATATACCCGGTGGGAATATGGCGGTCGTAGCTGCCGCTGAGAATCCAGAAATTGCTCACCAGACCCTTCCCGAGATTGCCGCCAATTTTGGCATTATGAATATGCTATACTATGCCTTAATCAAGAGTGGCCTGCTCCCTCCCCTGATTTTCTTGGGTGTCGGAGCCATGACTGACTTCGGCCCAATGCTACGCAATCTTCGGCTAGCCTTCTTTGGGGCGGCAGCACAGCTGGGTATCTTCACCGTTTTGATCGGTGCAATCGCCCTGGGCTTCACCCCACAGGAGGCTGGCGCACTAGGTATCATTGGTGGCGCGGACGGCCCCACGGCCATCTACACCAGTATTGTCCTAGCCCCACACTTATTGGGTCCGATCGCCATTGCGGCCTATTCCTATATGGCCTTGGTACCCGTGATCATCCCATTGGTCGTCAACCTAACGGTATCCAAAAAGGAGCTAAGCATCAATATGAAGGAACAGGATAAGCAATTTCCTGATCGGTGGGAGATCAAAAACCTCCGAATGGTCAAAATTCTTTTTCCCATTACCTTAGCTACCATCATTGCCATCTTAGTGCCTACAGCTACGCCTTTGGTAGGTCTGCTCCTATTCGGCAACCTGATCAAGGAAATTGGTGCCGATACCAAAAGACTTTTCCAGGCAGCTTCTGAAACCATCATGAATACAGCCACCATCTTCCTGGGCTTAATCATTGGCTCGACCATGACCATCACGACTTTTTTAAAGTTAGAAACCTTACTAATTATCGGAGGGGGCTTTTTGGCCTTTGCCATTTCTATTGTAGGTGGGATTGTCGCGGTAAAAGTCTATAACCTTTTTGCCCAAAAGAAAATCAATCCATTGATTGGAGCCACTGGCCTTAGTGCCGTTCCGATGGCTTCCCGCGTTGCCAACGACATTGCCCTCCAACACGATCCTCGCAATCACCTCCTACAGTATGCCATGTCCAGCAATATTTCCGGCGTCATTGGTTCTGCCGTAGCGGCTGGTGTACTGATCGCTTTACTGGGATAAAACAAAAAGGGCAGCATCTCAAGAGATGCCACCCCGAATGGTGATTTCCTAATCTTTAAGATCAGACTAGTGATAATGTACATGTGACCTATTGTCGGCACCGCTGCTCTAAGTACTTGCAGCATATCTTATGAGTGATATACAAGTCCGATACCAGGACTGTGCGAACACAATCACTGCCATCCGGTAAACAGGGCTGTAACTATTTTGGAAATCACCAGAGAAGTAAAGAACTTCTTTGAGAAGTTCTAAAGATTAAATTCCTATAGAGATTGACGCCTTCCTCCTGACTTAGGAATGAGGGATAAATAAATGGTACAAGTAGGCAAAATATTTTTTTGTCAGACAAGGCCACAAAAGCCGAGTATAGCCCAGCTACATGAGGCTTTTGTTAACGCAGTATGACAGAAAAAGATAAAGCATAGTTGTGTTTTTTATTTGTGCCTCATTCCTTAGCCAGCAATCGCCTTTGGCGTATTGCCAGATTGTTCTTTTTTTCGATATACAGAAGGAGACATGCCCGTCTGCTCCTTAAAAGTTTTGTTGAACGTCGTCTTATTATTGAAGCCCGAGGCATAGGCTATGTCAATAATGTAACGATGCTTTGAATATGGGTCTACCAAAAGGCGCTTGGCCTCTTCGACCCTATAGGTATTCACAAAGTCTGAAAAATTCTTATTCAAATTCCCATTCAGCACCTGCGAGAGGTGATGCGTACTCGCTCCTAGTTGCTCCGCCAAATCCGTCAATCTGAACTCGTTCTCTAAGTAAGGCTGCTCGGTTTGCATATGCTGCAACAACTTTTTCAATAGAGAATTGGCAGCTGAAGGAGTAAGCGAGGAATGTTGATATTTATCGGGGAAAAATACGCGCTCTAATACACGGCCCCTAAAGATGGCTGGTTTACGATACCCCAGATACCCTACGGTGTAGACGAACATTGTCATCGTCAAGGCAATATAATAGTCATGAATCCGGCTAAACCACGGGGTATGTACCAAAACAAAGTATAGCAGATAACTAGCGGCAAAAGCTGTATACAGTTGCCATAAGCGCTTCATCCATTGGACTCTAATGATTGGCTCCTCTGCTTGTTTGGCCTTATTAGTTTGGCCCTTCACCACCATACGGTAGATGAGGAAGCTATACACGCCCAAATGCAGCACAGATAAAGCCACAAAAAGGGAAAAGTTATACGGTAGTAGAAACACATCGGTGATTTCCCCTACTTTCCCTTGTAGTGCCTTCACTTTTTCGGCAGTGGGCATAGCTAAGAAAGGGAGCCGGTACAGAAATATCAGCAAAAATGGAAGACCGTGCAGACCAATTTGCTTCCAAGCATATCGGGTCGTCCCCAAATCTTTTAGATATATATACAATAAAGGACCAATAAGGAAGGTGAGGGATTCATATACACCAGCAAACCGAGGGAATAACAAATTATAGCGGGTCCAATACCCTACATAATCCACCAGCGTAATCGCAAAGATCAACATTAGTAGACCTAGCCAAAGATTAGCTCTTTCCTGGCGTCTCAACGTACTGAAGAGCAAGAAAGCCAGGAAGAAACCCTGTCCTGCCACCAATAGGAAAATGGAAGTCCAGGTATCCAGTGTGGGTTCGGTGTACTGCATGTATTGACTAGTGCGTGACCAGTGAGCGTAATATTTGATCTGAAAATAGTAAAGAAGAAAGGCTCTATACAGGCTTGGTCATAATCATTTGGTAAGATTTATGACAAATGTTAAGGCAAGCGGAGTCCCCATCCGTTTTTGACTCGGAAACCTGGCCCTGTAACCCAGCTTTATAGCTATTTAGGCGGTGCTATCAGCGTCCAAGATACCTAGTAATGGGCACCTTAATGAAACTGTCCGAATACCAGGTAATTTCCAGTGGCTCCTTAGCATCCTGGAGGGTCTCTACACTGACATCTTTACCCGTCCCGTAATTGATCTGATCAAAAGGATGTTTGTTTCCGTTTAGCACCAAAACCAAGCGACTGCCCCGATTAATCCACTTACTCGTCATTCTTACATTGGTAAAAGGTACGGTCTCCGCTTTCCCAGGTTCTAATAATTGCCTTCGGGATCTATCCTTAGCCAGACTTGCACGGGCGATATTTCTCAAGGTCAGTTTAAAGAATCGACCATCCGATGTTTGTTCATAAAGGACAGTACTAAAATCAAAGTCTCTCTTGTTGATTTTCGCCTTCAACTCACCAAAATAGGAGCCGTTGATTTCAAAATCTTTAGGCATTGGCCTCGTCGCAAAAACGAGCCCATTTCCTACGGTCAAGGTATCACTGATGACTAGCGGCGTATAGTAATTGTTTTGTTCCTTCCCTGATCTATCCGCGAAATCAATGTACTGTACAATCGAATCCCGCTGCCTAGACAACATCCCATTTAAAGTAAAATGATCTTCAGCTCTCTGGTTCGTACCGTCTACTGGACCATCAAAACCTGATTGGGCTTTAGATAAATAAAAAGTCAACGTATCCGTAGCCATAGCCTCAAGGCTTGGGGCATGATTCCATTGATTGGTACCCATTACCTGATGGTTGATACGGTCTTTGAGTATTTCAGGTTTAGGCCCGTCTTTGAAAATAAAGTCAAACCATTCAAAAATGAGGTCAGTGATACTAATCTGAGCGGCAGCTCCAACCCTATATCCCCCCACCTCTGCCAAAGGAGTACCTTGTGCACCCAAATGTGTATAAGGACCTATGACTAGGTAATGCGCCGCTTCCGAATTATACTTATAGTGCTCTTTTAAGTAGTACAATGCTCCGATTTGCCCGCCGTCATAGTAACCCGTTGTTGTAAGTACTGGAATATTGATCTTGGCGAATTCTTGTTGATACGGGATCATACTTTGCCAATAGGTATCGTAGGTAGGATGATCCAACCACTTACTAAAAATTGGGTTTGGCATCCCATCCAGACTATCTAGCGCTCGATAGGCAACGCCTGTTTCGTACCAACGTAAATTGAGGTTGCTCCACCTTTCGTAATCATTGTATAAAGTTGTATCCAGGTACGGGTTATTTCCAACATAATGGGGCCAGGGGTAAAAAAAGTTAGCCACCACCCCATTTTCCATGGGCTCAGCAATCCCTGGAGCAGCAGTAGCAGAAGGGACAATCGTTTTCAAGGCTGGATGCAGCTTTTTAGTAGCGGCCCACTGGGTAAAGCCATTGTAGCTCCCTCCGTACATACCGACTTGGCGATCACTCCATTTTTGTGTGCTAATCCAATCGATGACCTCGTAGGTATCATGAGCCTCATGTTCATAAGGCTCAATCTTATCTGTACTTAGGGCTTTACCTCTAGAATAGGTTACCACCCCCACGTAACCGGCATCCACGGCTTTCATGGCATATTCCAAGTCTCGCTTTGGACGCGCATAAATCGTATGAAAAAGCAGGGTAGGTAGTCGGGACTTCTCTGCCGCATCTCGGACTACAATAGCCGAAATGGAAGCACCATCCTTAGTCTTGATCAGCAAGCTGTCTTGCACGAGGTAGGACTTCCCATCTTTGCTTATAACCCGATAGTTCTCGGGGGCCTCGGGCTGACAACCTAGAAATGTGATAATCGCTAGCACTAACAAAATGATATTCCTCACAGATATGCCTTTAATGTATAGTGCGCTAAATATACGACCAAATCAAACGCTAACATCCGATCAACCTATTTTATCCCCGGTAAGATTTTGAAGAGAAACCTAAAAACCGATCGAGGTCGCCCTCAGTTATTCAAAAAAGCTGGCATCTAGACAATAATCCCAGTTCCTCAATCAACTTTGCAAAACCGGATTTTTGCTCGGCAAAGATTTCTTTCCCTTATTGAAATAAAATTCTATCTTTATAAGGTCTTCAAATACGAAACAAATCAATTATCGATGCAAGGGACCTACCTAGGAGAGTTTCAGGAATTCGTAATGTTGGCTATTCTGGTGCTGGACGATAATGCCTATGGTGTAAGTATCCAGAAGGAACTCAAGCAACGACTGGATCGGGAATGCAGTAGAGGGGCGCTGCATACCGCCTTGACAAGGCTGCAGGAAAAGGGGCTTATCAACTCTGAAATGGGTGGAGCCAGCGCCACCCGAGGAGGCCGACGAAAACGCTACTACACGGTAACCAATAAAGGAAAAGTGACGCTGAAAGAGGCCAAGGACAAGAGAGATCAGATGTGGCAGGCCATTCCTAACTTCTCACTTAAAATCGTCTAGGGATGCGCAACCATACTCCACCGCCTAAGTACTTCCACCGATTTCTAAAATGGTTCTGCCATCCCGATTTCTATGAGGAACTGGCTGGGGATTTAGAGGAGGCCCTTGGGGAAGATACGGCGGAAAAGGGAGTAAAATATGCTCGCTCGAAGTACCGAAAGGAGGTTTTGAAACTCTTCCGCCCTTCCGTTTTCAAGGAATTTCGATTCAATTATTTCACCTGGATTTCACTCGACATGTTAAGTAACTACCTAAAAATTGGCTTCCGCAATCTAAAAAGAGACAAAATTAGCGCCAGCATTAACATTATTGGCTTGAGCTTGGGCTTTGTCAGTGCACTCGTGATTCTGCTCTACGTGCATCGCGAATTACAAGTAGACACCTCCTTTGAAGAAGTAGACAGAATCTATAGATTGATCAATGACGAAAGACCACACAGTGAAACGGGGCGTCTCTTGGCTACCGTTGGACCTCCTTTTGCCCCAACACTAGCCGCAGAATTTACGGAGGTCGAAAAAGCAGTCCGCCTGCGCTATACGGAGAATGTAGTATTTAAGACTGGTGAGCATCAATACTATGAAAATGATGTGATTTATGCCGATAAGGACTTTTTCCACCTGTTTTCTTTCCCTTTAGCCCAGGGAGACCCCGGTTCGGTCTTGACGAAACCAAACAGCATCGTTTTAACCCCTGCCATGGCGCAAAAGTACTTTGGCGAAGCAGACCCCATTGGTCAAAGTATCTTGATGAATGAGGAAACCTCACTGCAGGTTACCGGGGTACTGAAGGAAGATCCACAGAAAACACATTTAGATTTTGATTTCCTGATTTCCTTTGAAACATTTCGCGTGCCTTATGGCTACCCAGTAACATTGGAGAGCTGGGGATGGATTTCATTCCATGCTTACGTCCTGTTGAAAGAAGGCGTAGATCCCGCTGCCTTCGATCAAAAGCTAGCTGAATTTGCAAAGCGACATATGTTCACCGATCGTCCCGTGCGGGCCTCTTACCATTTGCAAGCTTTGTCGGATGTCTACTTCCGGTCACAGGATATGATGAATGCCGGAGAACACAAACATGGCAGTCTCATTTATACCTACGGTCTACTATTCATTGCATTCCTAATTCTACTGGTTGCTGGCTTTAATTTTATGAATATCAGCACAGCACGTTCGATCCGCAGGGCTGGAGAAGTGGGAATGAGGAAGGTGTTGGGTGCTCGAAGAAAGAACTTGATCCTTCAATTTATCAGTGAAGCCCTGGTCATCTCAACGATTAGCGTACTACTAGCGCTGTTCATTTTCGAGATAAGCAGGGATCCCCTTTTCACCTATCTGAATTGGCAAATTGATTTCAATTACCAGGATTATTTGATCCTCATTCCGCTCCTGATCGGCGGTACTTTCCTCTTAGGGATACTTTCGGCCATTTATCCTTCCCTCTTTTTATCCAGTTTCAAGCCTTTGCAAGTGCTAAAAGGGAAGATCAAGTCGAGTGCTGTCGAGATGAATATCCGGAAGATATTGGTGGTATTGCAATTTACCATTACCATTGGGCTAATCGTTGCCAGCCTGCTAGTCTCTCGCCAAATGGAGTTCATTCGCAGTAAGGATCTGGGATTTGACCGAGAACAAGTGATCTCCTTACAAATGAGAACGGACGATTTCCTAGAGCGATACCAATTGGCAGAAAAGTTGTTTAGTCGCTATCCACAGGTGCTAAGTATATCAGCAGGAGATGTAATCAACGGAGATTATGGTTCAGTCCCCATCACACCAGCCGGGGCAGAAGAGGGAATCGCCATGCACTGGATGGGCGGATATTTCGATTATTGCAATACGCTTGGTCTTGAAATTATTGAAGGACGTGACTTTTCCGCCGCACATCCCATTGACACCTCTACTGGCATCATCATCAATGAATCTGCCCAGCGGACCTTTGGTTGGGAAAAAGCACTTGGTAAAGAACTGCAAGTCAACTCCAACATCAACGGGCAAGTGGTCGGCGTGGTAAAGGATTTCCACATGCATTCACTACATGCACCCATTGAGCCAATGGTCATAACGGTACCCAGAACCCATATGCAAAATATCATCCTGCGCCTGCGATCATTACAAGACGTAGATGAGCTCTTAGCTAGCTTAGAGGAAGATTGGGCGCAAGTGGCTCCGGACCTACCCTTTCAGTTTTCTTTCCTCGACGATTCGATCCGCTTACAGTATGAAAGCGACCGACAATTTTCGCGGCTCATCACCTTCTTTGGCGGCTTGGCTATATTTATTGCGGGACTTGGACTCTATGGTCTGATCGCCATTATTTCTTCTTATCGGACGAAAGAAATCGGCATACGAAAGGTGCTGGGTGCCTCGGCCATGAGTATCTATCTTTTACTTTGCAGAAATTTTATCCTAATGGTAATCATCGCCAATTTGATTGCCTTACCACTTGCCTATTGGGTGATCGATGGCTGGCTAGCGCAATTTTCCTATCGCACTGAAGTCCATTACTCGATTTTTGTTGTAGCTGCATTGCTTAGTGTGGGAATTGCCCTGGCTTCCTTAAGTTATCAAGTAGTAAAAGCGGCTTTGGCTAACCCGATTAAAGCTATCCGGCATGAATGAGTAAGCCCCCTTCGTCAAAACTTAATATCTCTCCGTCTAATCCCCTTGGCCGTTCTTAGACAAGTCCCTATCTTTAGGTAAAAGCTACTCACTAACCTGGATCACCTTATCATGTACAAAGAATTGCGCAAGAAAGCCAAAAAGAAAGTAGAGGCCAAAATGGCTTTCATCACCTGTACCATTGTTTTTTCCTTTGTGACAGTGGTGCTGCTAATGTTGAGCTATTACTTACCAGCGGTGAGTTTTTGGCTCATACTACCCATCCCTGTCTTTGTAATGGTATTGGGTATTCTTTACCTTTCCGCCTATGGCTTACCACATACCGGCAAGTTTTCCGAAGACTGGCGTGAAGAAGAAATTGAACGGGAAATGATTAAACTATATCGACAGAAGAAAGGCCAACTTCCCCCCACTGAAGAGCTTTCCGAAACCGAAGTCTTAGAACTAAAAGAGTTGGAGCGCCTCAAGGAGAAATGGGAATGGCGCGAGGATTATGTGTAAGCTAGTTGTTCGTAGTCTGAGACTACGAACAACTAGGCTCAGACTACGAACAACTAGTTACGAACTGCTCAATAACTCCTGATCAGCTTGTGCCAAAATGGATTCCAGTTCATTCTGAACCAGCTCTGCTTCATCCGCTCGATCCAGTCCCTTGAGGGCAAGCATTTTTCCCCAAAGAGACTTGGATCTTCTTGGCATTCTTACTAGCGCTTTCTCAAATTGTTCGAGGGCAAGGGTATACTTACCTTTCGCCAACAACCACTCTCCGTATTGTTCGAAAGAAGGCTTAGTAATTCTCGGCGGCCCAGTCGGATAATTCGTTTGATCCTCTAAGGTGACAGCTTTCTTCATATGCGTCTCAAAAAGAGCATCATTCTTTGCTATCAGCGCTTTCAATCCTCGTATCTGAGCAATAACTACTTCTGCACTGTTGATGGCATTTTCAGTAGGCGCATACCGGCTAGTACCAGCTGCACACATGGAGATACCATCTCCTTCTACTTCCTGTGAGGCCTGAAAGATTTGATTCGATAACCATTTTATTTCTTCATCCATAGCCTTGATATCCTCATCCTGATAAGCCAATTGAGCCCGTAGATAACTACGCATAGATTTGGCCATAAGTCCGATGTCATCCACATTCACATCTGCATCTAGTACGGTTGCCGAAGACACCGCCCCGCTCTCTGCTAGTTGTCGACTCTGCATGCCAATTAGGTATCCCCGAGCACCCTTAGTAGGGTCCTTGGGCACGTGGGTTAGCATATCATTGAGGACCTGCTCTGCCGCTGCATACCGGCCCTGCTGAAGGAGTCCATAATGAAGCCAAGCGAAGGAGTGATAACCTCGAGCACCATCCGTCAGTTCCAGCTTCTCCATACGAGTGACGCTAGCATCGTAGGAAACCTGGTTTGAGTTAACGACTCCATCCCATTCTCCAAGTGCTAGGTAGATATGTGAGGGCATATGTAAGGCATGGGCCGCGTCAGCAGCTACTTTAGCGTAAGCATCAGCAGCCTTGTGCGCATCTTTGGCAGAAGTGGGACCGTCCAAGGCGTGGATTTTATAATGCAACGCACCTGGATGTAGCGGATTCACTTCAAGGATATTATCAACAATGGATGCAGCTAACCTAAGATCATCGCTCCCATCACCGTACTCTTCCGTCGACCAGATTAAAGATAATGCATAGAAGGCCGCTATCTCTTGATGCTTCGGGTATTGCTCATGCAGGGAAGCCAAGTGTGCTGCGATTCTTTGATTTCTTTCCTCGAATTGACCTTCGCCGTACATGAGTTCCACGAGTTCCCACATAGCTTTCTCGATAGGATCATCGATCGATGCTAAGCGTTCTTCTTTGGTTTTGCCCAAGCGGGCTATAATTGCCTTGCCTTTCTCGGTATTTTGCAGTCTCCACAATGCCTTATAGTGAGACATAGCCTCTCCCCAATGTGTTAACACTTCAGTACTGTCCAGGGCAGTCGCCTCCTCAAATGCCGTCAAAGCATCATCGTACTCGAAGTTGTGTAGGAGGAGAAGGCCTTCCTCAAATTTTTCTTGCGTGGCCTCGTTAAGCGTGAAGCCATGCTGCAGCTCCCCTAGGACTGCTTCTTCAGATTCGATAGGTGCTGATGCTTGTTCTTTCTGAGAACAGCTCATGATGATCAGACTTATGAGTAGTGAGAGATATCCGGAAACTTTCATCTTTTCAAAATTTGTCAATAAGGCTTTGAAGTTAGTGAATTAAATTTTCCGCAGTAGCTAGTTTTTGCAAAAATGTATTATTGTGCAGGGCATTCTACCTAAAACAACCCAAAACGACTGAGCTAATTATCATCATTAGGCTAAAGTTGATCCGCTTGGGAACCACGTGATGTAGCTCGTCAAATCTATCAGAATTGGAATACTGGTTATATTGAAACTGAACCATTTATTACAAACGCCTGGCATTCTCTTTCGTTCCCGTTTCTTTATGCAGATGACGGTTATTTCCTGATTGACCAATCTGATACACCAAGGATAATCGCCAGAAATTCGAGTTCCATTTGTTTTGAAAACTTATATCCGTTTCAGCAACGCTGTAGTCGCCATCGGCACGATTAGTATGGAAGAGGTCGTTGGCCATAAGTCGACATTTTAGTCGCTGATCAAAAAAGGAATGCTCAATGGATACAGTAGCATTCCAAACATCTTCCCGGTGGATGGTCCCTTCATATAGATCATTTTTCCACCAGAATAACAGTTCCAAATTCCAAGATTTCCCCAATTGAAGCTGTTGTGTAGAAAAGAAGTACCAGTGAACACGCGGGTCACCAGCACTTACTCCAAATACGCTTTCTCGATTTTCCCTATAAAAGGCACTGATCGTATTGTTGGACGACCAAATACCCAGCTTAAATCCACGGCTCAGCGAAGCATACCAATCATGCTGATCTTCAAAATTGATTCGCTTTAGAATATAACTCCGGCTATCAACCCCACGAAGTGCAGCTCCCCCAAAGGGATTGATGATATAATTATAACCCAATTTTATGGTAGTCAATCCAAGTTGCGTATTGGACTCAATGCTTCTTACTTCCTGTGGCACTAACATCGGATTACCTTGAATGGACGTGTAAGGATCTTGGTAAATGAGACCAGGATTTAGCCGATTATAAGGTTGACGATCCATTCTACTGGTAAAACTCAAGCTGGAGCGATAATTGGCATTCCATTGGTAGCTCAACATCAAATTGGGGAAATATTTCCAGTACTGATCAGTAATGGAGGACATGTCTTGGTTAATATGTACCTGATAATCGGTAAATTCGGTTCTTAGACCAATTTGGTAATTCCACTCCTCAACAAGATTACCACTAATACTCACGTAAGCTGCACCAATTTTTTCTTGATAGCCAAAAATGTTACTCAATGTTTCACTCAGCAAATAAGTACCATCATCTTGGGCAATCTGAAAATTGGCAACACTTGAGTTAGCAATAGAACTGCCTCGGAGTCCCATTTCTAATTGTAATCGGCTATCCAAAAATTGCGTATAGTCTAACTGGACAGTAGTAATATCGATCGCTCGATCTTCTTGCTGGAGCAATTGCCGCTGTGTGATACTTTGATTTTCCCTGCTGTTTTCTGCGATGGGATTGTTTAAAATTTCGGAAAACATGCTGTATTGTCCCCCAATAAAAAGATTAGAGCCCAGCGTATCCAGTGTTTGCTGATAATTGTATGAAACAAGATGTGTTTGCTCTACTAGATCCTGATCGGTCATACTTCCATATTCCCCAATGCGCTGTTGGTCAAGAATGCGATTCGTAGCATCAATGGTTCCACCTCGCTTTTGTAATGACCCTCTGTAGGCAATCGAGGCATAAGCCTTCGGATTGAAGTTGTATTGGCCACCAATACCGTAACGGGACAATTGTTCGATAAACTCTCGCCAACGAATGTTAACCTTAGAACTAAAGAAAACACTTTGATCAGTTCGGTCGCGGGTCGTAATTTTCAGAAATTCATCCCGGCCTCTTTCAAAAGTATAGAAGCCATCAATTGACAATCTATTTGCTGTCCAATCTAGATTCGCACTGGAAAAAGATTTTGCTCCTGCGTACGAGGAATATTCTACATTTTGCAATAATTGCAGCTGTTTACTTTCTAATTGGCCATCACGTGAATGAATATAAATAACGGCTCCACCGGCTGAATCATATTTTGCAGAAGGGTTTCTAATGATCTCAATAGATGCAATGTTAGCGGGAACGATGGTGGAGAGTTGACTGGGTAATACTCGTTGACCATCTAGATAAATCGTAGCGGTTCCTTTTCCAAGAATTGATAGATTACCCTCATCATCGTATTGTATTTCGGGTGTTCTAGACAGTATTTCGTCTAAGGAATTACTGGCAGCTAGTACAGTATTCGCAATAGGGATTTCTATTGTCCCATTTGGTCGCTGCCGATAAGTGGGCCTTTTTGTGATTACCTCAATGGCCTCCAATTCCCAGGAAGGGGAATTCACTTCTACCAAGCCCACGTCTAATATATTGCTAGTCGGCTGTTTATCCACGTAGAAAAGCTTTTCGGTAAACTCTAAGGAAGTCAACTTGATAAGCAATGGCCATTGCTGAACATTTCGTAATTCGAAACTGCCTTCCAAGAAAAAAACACCGGTAATCAAAGAAGAGTCTTTTGGATGTAGGATCATCAGATTACCGCTTGGGGATCCCCCTGAAGACAGGTTTACTTTCCCTTTAAGCGTAAATGAAGTTTGGGCGGCGAGATATTGTCCAATGAATAATAAATGGAAGAATAAATAGTATCGAAATTTCATATCGCTTTTTGGCGAAACTATGCGTAACTATTACCCCTCTATTAAAAAGTCGCTCAAATGGCCCTCACGGTCGATTGACAATTAATTATTACCCGATCCAATCTTGTAGGTCCACATCTTTTGTCTGTAGACGTTTTCTCTGCTTTAATCGACAATGAAGTCAGGCCACCATTAGAAATCTTTAATTTGCAAATTAAATGAGGTAGCATATGCAAGAATGGAATACAATAAATAGGCGTCCATGGTACCAGCATCTGACTTTCTGGACTTGTACGCTGGTTTGTTATTGTATTGCAAATATTGAATTTCATCAATCCTGGTCAGAATTGTTGATCACCTATGGATTCAAAGTATCTATTCAGGCATTTGTTGCTTATTATTTGCTGCTTTTGGTGATTCCTACCTATTATCATGAGAATCCTAGATGGTGGATCATCCCACAAATCCTTGGCCTGTTAATCTTGCTTCAAGGAATTGATATTACTTGGCGATACTACTTTCTTGAACCAACATATCCGATTACACATGCCAGTTGTATTACCCGCAACGGGCATTTGGGATATTCACAACGTCTTTTTGATATTTTACCTACTTTTTTCAAAAATCCAGCTACTTATTTGCCACCTGCAGGCGTTTTGATTGTCATTCAGTACTTTCAGAAGCAGCAAGAAATTGCGGAGTTAAATGAGCAAAAGCGAAAGAGTGAAATCGAAGCACTCAAGAATCAAATGAACCCACATTTTTTGTTTAACACACTGAACAACTTATATGTGCTTGCCTTGAAAAAGTCTGAGCAAACCCCGGATGTAATTAGTAGACTTTCAGAGATTTTGGATTACATGCTCTACCGTTGCAATGAGAAATATGTTTCCCTTGATAAAGAGATCGAATTACTGCACAATTACCTGAGTTTAGAAAAGATTAGATACGGTAGACGTGTCTATGTACATTTTGCAAAACAAATAGATCATCCCGTACAAATCGCCCCGCTATTGCTGTTGCATTTTGTAGAGAATGCTTTTAAACATGGTGTAAGTCAGGAATTAGGCCAAGCGTCCATCAATATTCATTTACAAACGACCCCAGAGGAAATTCAGTTCTCTATCAGAAATTCAATTCCAGGTACTCCAATTATGGAAGATAGACAACCTCCAATTGGTTTACGTAATATTAAAAAGCAATTGAATCTGTTGTATCCAAAGCGGCATCAACTGAAAATTGACCACGCTCCGCATCACTATTCCGTTCATTTAAATATCCAGCCCTTATGAAATATAAATGTGTGATTATTGATGACGAAGAACTCGCACGGGAATTGTTGGTGCAGCATATTGATCATTTTGAAGAACTAGAATTAGTTCAGGTATGTGAAAGTGCCATAGAAGCTCGCCAAATTAAGTTCGAAGAAATCGACCTGCTTTTTCTAGATATTGAAATGCCCGTATTGAAAGGGACCAATTTTTTCAAGCACCTCGAGCTAAAGCCAGCTGTCATTTTCACCACCGCACATCGAGAATACGCCCTCGATGGTTTTGAATTGGATGCCATTGATTATCTGCTCAAACCCATTACGTTCCACCGATTCTTTAAAGCTGTGAACAAATACTTGAAAAGCCAGCACGCTCCTCCGGTTCAACCGGAAAGTACCAAGGATTTTATGTTTATCAGAAAGGATCGTAAACAGGTAAAACTACATTTTGATACCGTTTTGTACATAGAAAGTTTGAAAGATTATATTCGCATTCATTCATCTGCAAAAACACATACTATCAAGTATAGCTTGAGTGGTTTTGAAGCATTGCTCGATCACCGCTTTCTTAGAATTCATCGTTCCTACATCATTAACAAAGAGAAAATCACAGCATACACCAAAAATGATGTGGAAATTGAGGAGCGCGAAATTCCAATTGGTTCGCATTATCGGCAGATAGTTGAAGCGGCTTTAAATGGAAGTTAATCTATATTAAAAGCTTAGTGCATGTGGTTCTCTGATAATTTTTGTGTTTTCGAGTCCCCCTTTTAGCTAAAAGTCTTGCTTCCTCTGGGCGCAATCCTTCTAGCTAAAACGCGGACCACAAAAATTGTCGGAGAACGGTGCATGTTTTATTAAACGCACATGATAAAGTGTGGAAAATAAAAAGTAGCTACGCTCTTACAAACTCATCTCGTATCTTACCAACGGCAAAATGCCATACATTAAACCACCTTCACACATCCCAATAGAATGTCAAAGCCATATCTCCTATTATTCCTCTTTATCTGTTTCCTCTCGAACTTACATACGCAATCAAGTACTCCAACCCTTCGCGTCATCACCTACAACATCTGGAATGGCTTTGACTGGGGAAAAGACACGGCCAGGCATCAACAGTTTCTGGACTGGACCGCTTTCCAAAAACCAGATATCCTAGCCTTGCAAGAGCTCTGTGGATACACGCAAGAAGAACTAGCCCAGGATGCAAAAACTTGGGGCCACGATTATGCGCTTATCCTAAAAGAAGATGGCTATCCAGTCGGAATAAGCTCGAAATGGCCCATAGAATTAGTCAAAAAACAGCGTGAAGGGATGTGGCATGGAATGCTACATGTACGGGTAGCTGGAATCGATGTGTTTGTAGTACACCTGAGTCCTGCTGACTGGAAAACCAGGAAAAGGGAAGCCCAGATCATTACCCAACAAATCGAAGCACTGAACAATGACAAATACCTGGTGCTAGGAGACTTCAATGCCCTCTCTCCCATGGATGAAGATATCAACCAAACAAAGAAAGCGCTACTGGCACGCTATAAAATTGGAGATGCCAAAAACGAAAAACACCAGAACCTCCGTCATGATTACTGGGACTACACAGCCATGTCTACCTTCTTCGCGGTGGGGCTCATAGATGTCACTATGCCCTTCATTGAGCCTAGCGAACGCTTCAGCTTTCCCGCTCCTATTTTGGCTAATATCTGGCAGACCGAGTCTGAAATTAAACGCAACCGGCAGCGGATCGACTATATTCTTGCCAGCCCGGCCCTAGCCAAGCAATGTGTATATTCGAGGATCTTGAATGGCCCGGAAACGGGCAAATTGTCCGATCACTATCCGGTAATGGCAGATTTTATTTGGCCTTAATACTAGGCTTTAGCCTCTGATCATTACCTTGCTTTATGAAAGTAGATCTCTAGAAGACAGAAGCGAGAAGACAGACATCCTAGTTAGCTAGGGCGCTTCCCTCAACGAAGCGATCTGACCTCTTACCTCTGACCTCTAGTCGTACAACCTTACTTCTATCATCAAGCATTAGAATCCAACAAACATGAAAGATTTCAACAATAAAACCATATGGATTACGGGTGCCTCGGAGGGCATTGGTAAAGAGCTAGCTCTACAAATGGCGAAGGGTGGTGCAAAAATTATCTTGACTGCTCGAAATACCGAAAAGCTACACGTCGTGAAAGATAGCCTGGCGGGAGAAGGACATATGGTTTATCCAATGGACCTCTTGCAAGTTGATACCATTCCCAATGCCGTAGAAGAAGTACTGGCCAAAGTGGGATCTATAGACATCCTGGTCAATAATGCTGGGATTTCTCAACGGTCTTTAGCGAAGGATACCTTGATGGAAGTCGATCGCAAGATTATGGAACTGGACTATTTTGCTGCCATCAGTCTGACCAAATCCGCTTTGCCACATATGATGGAAAGAAAGACTGGCCTTATCATTACGATCAGCAGCATAGCTGGCAAATTTGGAACTCCAATGAGAACGGCCTATTGCGCCGCAAAACATGCTGTAATTGGTTTTATGGATGCTTTACGGGCTGAAGTGCACGCTGACAATATCAAAGTGATGGTTGTAACACCAGGTTCCGTAAAGACGAATATATCCATCAATGCGTTAGAAGGAGACGGTAAAAAACATAATGTTACGGATCCCCTAATTCAGAATGGTATTCCCGTAGAAGAATGTGCGGCCAAGATCATCAGTGGTATCAAGAACGGGACCCCAGAGGTACTAATTGCCAAAGGCAAAGAAAAACTGGCCGTGTATGTCAAACGCTTTTTCCCTGCTCTCTTATTTAAAATGATGAATAAAATGAAGGCTACTTAATAGTCATACCAGACTCTTGTTGTATCAATGGAGAGGATCATTCGCAGATCTCATCGATCCACTTTTGATCTATCTTGCCTGTCTCATCAATATGAAAAACGGCCCCGATGACACAGCCATTCGGACCGACCGAGTCGATCAAGTAGCGATAATCGAATCCCATGTCAATGGGCTCGCCCAGGATCGCTTTTATCTGAGCGGTATCAACCCCCAGCTCCAGCATTTCCACTACCTGCTTAAGGCTTTCGTATTCTTGATGTTTTTGGTAGGATTGGCCATAGGCGGCTAACTCCGAGACCGGCTCACAGTGCCAACATAAGCCAATGCAAAAGACCCAAAACCAATGAACATTCCTCATTTTTCAAGTTTTACTCCTACGACCCACTAGCTACTAGTCCATAGATAGCGTTTCTTTCACCACCAAATGTGGAACTTCTTTTAAGTCCCAATCAATCACCAAGCCCTGTGCCAGTCTACGGGCAATTTCATCACCATATAATAGCTCGGCCAGGTATAGCGCCGCTTCAAAGGACTTGGCGCCCCCCGCAGAAGTAATGTATTTCCCATCGTGTACAAAGAGTAGGTCCTGACGAATATCCAAGTCCGGGAACATTTCACGCATCTTGTCTACATCACTTGGGAAGGTCGTGGAAACACTATTGTCCAATAAACCTGCCTTAGCCAAAACAAAGGCACCATCGCAATGAGAAGTCATAAAGCGAGCCTCTTTATCTACTTCTTGTACAAAGGCGATCATAGCCTCATCCTCTAGATCCGTATCTAAGTGATGCTCTGCACTGGGGATGACTAACACGTCAATGCGCGGCAAATTATCCTTGGTATAATCAAAATCAGGCAACATACGTATCCCTTCGAAGGAGGTGATGGGGTCAAGCGTATTGGCCACCAAAAAGGTATTCATAGACTGGATACCTTCCCGAAAGATCGTATGTTGGAAGATATCGTAAGGAGCTGTCAACTCGGTATTGTAGACGCCATCCATGATGAGGAAAGCAATATTGAGGCGGCTGCTATCAATGGTAGGAATTCGATAGGAGACGGTGATGGCATTATCCTCTTTCTCCTGTAATGTAACTCCTCCGGTATCTGAGGTAGTGCACTGGAAAAAGATCAATAGGAAAAATAGGAAGCTGTACTTTTGCATAGCGGTCTGAAATAAAGTGAAGCAGAATTGTCTCTCGTTTTCACAAAGTTAGCACAGCTTTCCAATACTTACAGGAAAAGATTAGTTCCCTAGTAGATTAATCGATACGATTGATTTGACAATTGTAGCAGCCAGGACCGGCATTATGCACCTGGATATACTGGGCTGCTGGATCTTCGAAAACACTTTGGATGAGGGCTTCCAAATCATGTCCTTTTTCCGTGTATGCTGCTATCATCATAGCCTCTCCGTCATATACACGGAGTGATAGAAGGCGATGACGTAACATCTTCGGAATCTCATTGGGAGCTAGCGTTGCTTGAGCAGGAGATGCTCGGATATAAATCGGGCCAGAAGACCGATAAGGTGAAGTTACAGGGTGATGCTCATAAGTCAGGAGAAGTACTTCTTCACCAATTTCGGCATCTGCTAGACTTAATCGGCAAGGGTAGCCCGGTTTGGCATCCACTCGAATACGTTTAATGCCCATCATGGATTCGGCTGCTTGTAATAAGGATTCAGCTTCAGATAGCGGAATACCTTCCACTTGAAAGTTAATTTTCATACTCCTAGAATTTTTGTTGTGATGATTCTTCTCCAACAAAAATCCATAGAATCCTGCGGGTACTCAATCCGATTCTTGCGCTTCTGAGTACAAAACATCCGAAGTTTTCTTCAGCTATTCCGAACGTAGACTTTCTATCGGATTAACGATGGCCGCTTTGAGCCCCTGGTAACTTACGGTGAGTAAAGAGATCAATATGGCTGATGCAGCAGCAGCCAATAAGATCGGAGCATCTATTGTCGAACTACTTGATTCTAATCCTTTCTCCTCCCTACTAACTCTAATGCAGTAAACAGGCCCATCAAGTAAATAGCCCGTATGCAGCAGAAACTGCATACGGGCTAAGCATGTATATAGAGCGGGGCGATTTAGCGCCCTGAGAATTAATTCAAGTTCACGCGACCATATCGTTCTCCGTCCTGGTACTTTACAATATAAGCTCGATCAAAGCCCATTTCTCGGAGGCTCTCCATCGCACTAATAGCGTCGTTTTCAGAAAAGAAATCTGCTACTAGGATACGCGTCCAGCCCTTAGACAATAGCTCCTCGGTATCGATTCGGCCGATGGTAGCGGCTTTATTGTACTTAGATTTTCCCTTCTTGTACTTCGCTACCGCTGCTAACTGCACCTTATAGTACACGCCACTATGCTTAGGGGCGGCAGTAGCATACTCCAGTTTATCCCGTGATGAGGTTCCTCTAGAGGTATAAACCACACCTGCTTCCTCTATTGCATTAGGATCATTCTTTGGAGACACTTCTCCCATTTCAAATTCCTCTTCCGTTGCTGGCGGAGTAGTTTCTTCTCTAGGCGAAGTATTGACAGGTCGCTCTACATTGACTAGCGTAGACTCCTCGTCCCCTGCGGTCTGCAAGAAAACTGGCTTTCCATAAGTATTTATATCTGGTGCATCCGTTCGGAAGCTATAAGTTGTGCTGGCATGACCATTGCTCTTAATCTCCACTCGGAAAGATCGGTTAGCTAATAGTTCAAAGAGATAACTTCCATTGTAGAAAGGCTTCTCTACCAATAGTGTTTCTGTTCCATCGTCATACAACTGAAAAAGAGATACCGTGATATTATTAAGCAATTCTCCGGAGGCCTGAGCGTACACGTTCCCCTTCAATACAATGCGTTGTCCACCTACGTCAAATCCAAAGATATCTACGTGATGGGTATTGTTCTTTTCTCCACCGAATACTCTATTGGAAACAATGAAGCCACTGGTTTTATCCGCTGTATGGATATAGTAGAAATCATCTGCACCAGAGTTCAGAGGGTAACCGAGGTTTTCTGGAACGGTCCAGGTACTTTCGCCTCCCGAGGAGGAAAAGATGTCGTACCCGCCCATAGAGATATGGCCATTAGATGCGAAGTAGAGTTTGCCCTCATTGCTATCAAAGAATGGCGTAATCTCGTCGCCCAGGGTATTAACTGAAGGACCTAAATTAATCGGCGTAGCAAATCGAAGATCATCGGCTCCCAGGTCCCTGGTTGTGTACCAGATGTCTAGTCCACCTCGTCCCCCTTCCCGATTGGAGGAAAAATAAAGGATCTCCTGGCCACCTTCTTGCACAATGTTCGGCTGCGTGGCCGTAGCCCCAGGTACATTAATGAAGTCAGGAAGTCTTTCGGGCTGCGACCAATTTTGGCCTTGTTTTTTGATGACGAAAATCTCGCATCGGCTGTTGAAATCTAAAGGTGCGTTTTCGGCACTACAGATGGTGAAAAACAGGCGTTCGCCGTCTGGGCTTAAGGCACTGTTACCGAACTGTCCGTTCTGAATGACCGGAAACTCACTGGGAATATTGGCCTTCTGCCATTCTACCCCATTTTTGCGGCTAGAATACAGGCGGGCCTTTCCTCCCTGCGTAGACGATAAATACAACTGATCGATGCCCACTGGGAAAGGGGCAAATTCATCTTCATCGGTATTAATCCCGTTACCCAAATGCATTAGATTGATGCTGCGGTTGGGTGTCTGAGCCAGGTCCTTGCCGAGCTGTGCTCCTTTTATCTCTGTTTGTAGGATATCTTCCAATATGGCTTTTCCACTTCCGGTATAATTTTCCCCAAAATCCTCGAAGGCTTTAATCGCCTTGTCGTACTGGCCATCTTGTTTTAGTGATCGGGCATATTTCAAGCCTACCAAGGGGAAGTCTTTGTTTTCACCCTTTACGTGTTGTAAAGCTTCTGCGGCTTTGCGATAATCTTTTAGGAGATAGTAGGCATCGCCGGCTTTGAAGATCAGCTCTTTGTTCTTTTGCTTTTTCTGCCAAGCTTTTTTGTAATTTTCTGCTGCTCCTTGAAGATCACCTTCCTCCATTAATTTGTCCGCTAGTTTTCGGTGCTTTTTCCAGCTGAGGTTTTGGGCTGTGCTAGCACCAGCGAGTAGTAGTAGTCCGAAGGAAAGAATAAAAATTTTCTTTACCATAATTCAAAAATTGGTTGTGTGAGTTGGTATGCTGGCGATGTCAAGGCTGGGCACTCCAAAGCCTTTTTCACACGCAGCTAAATACTGACCAAGTGGGTTTGTGATAGTTTACACCCGCCTGTATCATGTATATGTCTCGGGTTATATTAAAGGATCTTATTTTTCTTAACGTGTTGTTATTACATATGTTATGACAACATGCAATAAATTCTTAAAGCTTGAAGACCAATTATTAGGAAGATAATGAGGTAAACACCATCCCATTATATAAATATCAATGGGCTAAGGGTTTATGTTTGTGAGACCAATATGTCCTCTATTACGGTAGCAAAATATCTATGTTCCAATTGTAACACCTTTTTACCAATTTCCTCGGGGCTATCATCGGGCGCAATTTTGCAACGCGCCTGGAAAATAACATCCCCTTCATCGTAGTTTTCGTTGACGTAGTGAATCGTAATGCCACTTTCGGTATCTCCCGCTGCTTTCACGGCACGGTGCACATACTTACCGTACATGCCCTTACCCCCATATTTGGGTAGCAAAGCCGGGTGAATATTCACCATGCGCCCTTGGAAAGACGCTACTAAGTAATCAGGTATAAGCCACAAAAAGCCGGCCAAAACAATGAAATCAATCGGATATGCTGAAAAAACGTCCAGAATATCTTTTGATTCATAAAAGGACGCCCGATCGATCACATGCTGATCGATGCCATGGGCCTTGGCCATTTCCAGAACTGGGGCGGTGACTTTATTGGATACAAGCAGACTAACCTTGATATCAGGATTAGACTGGAAGTGTTCGATTATTTTTTTAGCATTGCTCCCTGTACCCGAAGCAAATATGGCGATGTGATTCACGAACTACTATTGAAGAATTAATAATACGACTTTTTTATTATATAAACTATTTGCACCTGATCTTTTTGAGAAAAAAGATCAGGTGCAAATACCTTTCATCATGACTCGTCTTACTTAAAGGTCAGGTCTGCAAAGCGGAAGTTACGGCCTCGTTCCCCGTACACAAGCATGTGTTTGCTCCCCGATTGACGACAAATCTTTGGCCTAGTGATTACATCTGCATCATTATTGGTAAATAGGGGCATTACTTTTACACTGCCATCAATTTTGACCTCCGCCAGGGAAACTACCGAATAACGCCCGTTATAATTATGCCGAACACGCCGTTCTCCATTTAAGACTTTTGGATCAAAATTTCGGGGGTTATCATTATATATGAAGTAGAAGCGATCCCTAACCGTAGCCATGGCGTAGGAGGAATAATAGCCTCCATCGTTCATAGTTTCTTGTCGCTTCGGAATACGGGTAGCCCATTCTATTTCCCCGGTCGGCTTGATATTTATGACCAGGATATCGTTGTAATGATAAAAGTAATTGATCTGATTATTTCGGTTCCAGTAGGGATTCCAGGCACGCCGCCCCCAGATAGGGTCCCATCCAAAACCACGATCCCAGTTCTGTTGATACACAAAATATTGCTCCGCAATCAATACCGCTCCCCCATCAGTCCGCATAATCAATTCATCCAAAGAAAAGCGGTACAACTCAGGAACCTGGTCTTCATTCCCACTTCTTTCATTGCGTTCTGCCCGGCGCTTACGCCCCTCGGTCATATTGAACGTCAAGAACTCTAAATCGAAGGCTTTATAGTTCACATTATAAATCTCCTTCGTTTTGGCATTCATCCGCAGAAAATAGGTCCCCTTTATACTCACTGTACCTCGATCCGAATAAAAGCCCGAACAAACCAGATTCCCATCATTGGCTACCCTAAAAGTAAGATCAGTAATGAATTTATCCTCCAGGTTAATCCGGTACTCTTGCTTTTCCGTGCCGCCGTTCAAATAAGCCAAAATGGTATAGCCATAAGTGGGCTGGCCTCGTCGCTTCACGCGATTGCGTTCTTGGTAAACCACACCTAATATATATACATTACCATCTTTATCTACCCGGTATTCCTCAATTTCGAAGACATCATCATTATAGGGTAGTGTAATATCTTTAGTCCACTGTTCTTGCATCTGATCATCAAAGACCCGTAGGGTAAAGCGCTCCGGTTCATTTTTCTGGTAAGGCAGCTCATTGTAGATTAGGGCTTTGGAGCTATCTCGGGATAAAATGATGTCGAAATCCCCTTCCTTGTACTTATTCCGGGTATCGATTTCACCAATCTTTACGATATCCCGAGAGGGCATTAATCGATGGCTAATCTTCTGGTAGAAGAGATAGTTCTTCTTCTTCACCTGATTATTAAAGCTAGTGAAGAGGTACAGCTGCCCTCCAATCTTCACGACATCCTCAAACTCCCGTTTCTTATTTTTATACCGAAGATCAATCTTTTGTGATTTCTTCAAGCGCAAGCGATCATCGTAGCGTTCCAAAAACACCTGATCCCCATTCATCACATTACCTTGGCGAAGGCGTAGAATATTAAATCCCCAGGTGCCCGCACTTACCGTTTTGGCAATAAAGGTTTTGGGAGGCTCACGCAATTCTTCTCCCCACGTGATCGTGGCGGGTACATTATCTCGCTGCGCAGCCAATTGGCTAAAACTTAGCAGGGTTAAGCATAGAACGGCCAGACTTTTGTTCATCATCATAATTTGGCTTTTTCCTTTATACTTTCTTTCCCATTACTTCTAGGCTTCCTACTTTCTAGACCACCATTTCTTTGAAAGTCACTTCTCTAACGGTCAAAGCGTATGGAATAAATGGAGTTAGATCCCATTTTGGCCCAATTCAGATATAGAAAGGACAATAGCGGGTTGAAAGAAAGTCAAAGTTAAGACTAACATTTGGTTTCAAAAAATTGCATAAACAAGCAGAAAGGGCAGGATGTCTTTTTGGGAATGTAGGTCTTATCAACTACACCTAATAGAAAGGAATAGATCATGGCGCATTAACCCGTAAGTGGCTATGGATACTGCGCTTCCACAGTCGATCCAGTGATCAACCCACATCTTCAAAGATGGAACATAATCGATAGGTCCAAAGTTGACCCGATGAGTAAATGGGCGAGATCATGGCAAGTAGCTGACATATTCATCAGCCACTTTTGCTCGTCCTGTCGCAGTAGCGCTATTTGATCGCGGCGTACTGCGGTGCATTTGATGGATCCATCACTCGCATGATACGCATTACTTTATTCTGCTCCTCCATCGTTCCTCTTTTGAAGATTTCAATGATCTCTAAAGCTTTCGTATCATTAAACATTTGAATGATCATCGCGTTCCGGTAAGCTTGATTCACCTTGCTTATAGATTCAATGGCCGTAGTAATAAGTGCCCGGCCTCCATCGGGATTGCTGCTCATGAGGTCCAGCCCCTGCCGATGATAATCGTACATAGCCTGGCGGAAAGGCCTAACCCTTGGATTCAACAGGTTTTCTACTAACCAGTACCGATTGCGGTTACTCTCTACCGATCTCCATCCTGGGAATACAGAAGTAGCACTCTGCGGAACTACGTTGAGGATCTCTTGGGCCAACCGAAAATAGCGTTCTCCCCCTAAAGGTGAGAAAGAGTCGTAATCCATTCCTAGAATCAGGTGTACATAAAAAGCGAGTACGTGGGAAAGGTTATCGTTGTATCGATTGCGGCTAAATTGTAAGGGCTGAAATTGCTCATATTCAAAAACTACATCCTTGTCGATGTGATTGATCAAGGGCGTTTGATAGTCAGTGCCAAATACTGGACGCGAGGATTGAATGGCTAAATCGGCTTTGAAGCTCGTTGGCGATAATTCCTCCTGCACCGTCAGAATCACATTACAGTTGATTCTTTCCTCTTGTTCAAAAACCTGATTGCCCCATTGCTGGTCATTCAAAAATTCCCGCAAAGAGATCTCTAGTGTTTCAAACACTTTGGGATCTACGGTCTGTAGCTTGAGCGTTACTACTTTGACTTGAAAATTGAACTCCTGGCCACTTAATTTGCCGAGGGTTCCTATTAGAACTAATACAAAAAAAAGCTTTCTCATCCTGTAGAGATTATAATCTTGAATGTAGTATTTCTCCAACAAATTTCAGCTCTTTAACCTACAAACATTGTCAGAGAAGGAGTAGTTTATCGGTAGACCTTAGCTAAAGTTTAGCTTACTGAGTTATTGTTTTACTATTACTGAGCCTGCTTCCATGCTAATACCTGCTCCAGCTCGCCTAAAATATCTTTTGCAACGGCCACCTTAGATTTTAACTCAAATTTCTTGATCTTATTGCCTTCAGGGGTAGTAGAATCGGCATGCAAGATCGTAATCTTATTGGTGTCATGCTGAAATCCAGCTCCAGGGTCTTGTAAAGAATTGAGTACAATGAAATCAAAATTCTTTTTGCGCAGCTTAGCGGTTGCATGGGTCGGACCATCCTGCGTCTCCAAAGCAAATCCCACATTAACCTGTTGATCGGTCTTCAGCTTTCCCAATTCGGCAGCGATATCAGGTGTTCTGACCAAATCAATCGAGTATGTATCCGTATCCTTTTTGATCTTGTGCTGGGCGACCGTCCCCGGACGATAATCCGCTACTGCTGCGGCCATGATAGCTACGTCTGCTGTCTCATACCCGCGCTTAGCGGCCTGGTACATCTCCTGCGCCGTTTCAACCCGTTGGATATTGATCTTAGCATCCTGGGTATCCAAGGCGCTGGGCCCCAATACCAAAGTGACTGTAGCTCCTCGGCGGCTCGCCTCTTCTGCCAAGGCCATACCCATCTTCCCAGAAGAGCGATTGCCAATAAAACGAACGGGATCAATCGGCTCGTAAGTAGGGCCCGCTGTGATCAAGATGTTTTTCCCTGCTAGGCTCAATTCTTGTTGAAAAAACTCGGCTAAATGAGCCACAATGTCTTCCGGCTCCGCCATGCGCCCCTCTCCTACCAATCCACTCGCCAGTTCTCCGTGCCCAACGGGAATCAAATGATTTCCATAATCGCGAAGTTTTTGCACATTTTGTTGTGTACTGGGGTGATGCCACATATCAACATCCATAGCCGGTGCAAAGAACACTGGGCACCGGGCCGATAGATATACTGCGGCCACCATATTATCAGCAATTCCATTCGCCAATTTACCCAGGCTGGTAGCTGTGAGGGGAGCCAGTACCATGGCATCTGCCCACAATCCAAGCTCTACGTGGTTGTTCCATCCTTCTTCGCTACTCACAGAAGTATACACCGGATGCTGCGATAAGGTAGATAGCGTCAAAGGACTGATAAAGCCACAAGCCGCTTTCGTCATGATCACCTTCACCTCCGCACCCGCCTTAATAAAAAGACGACACAAGCTAGCAGCTTTGTAGGCGGCAATGCTACCGGTAATGGAAAGAATGATCTTTTTCCCTACAAGATCTTGCATTTTCTTTTACTGATGAAGTGATGTAAAGTACCATACTACTAGACATCAGAAGTAAGAGACCAGACCGCTTCGCTGCGAGAAGTCCTAATCCTAGGCTTTATGGCGAAAAAAGCAGTCTGATTTCCGGCTTCTGTCTTCTAGATGTACAGTAGTATGGAAAGTACAAACCGGATGACAACACATAGGTGTTAACATCCGGTCTGTAACTACTAGTCTATAAATTATTCCGCTGGCCAAAGCCGTGGAAAAGCTAGTTATGGAGAACAAAATTTGGAAAAGATTTAGATAACATCAAGCTTTATCAGCTCAACTTACGCTAACCTCCTTCCAACCTATTGCTCTAATTTCTTCTTAGTAATGGACAAAGAATAAGTTCCGCATTTTGAGATAGAGATTTTGGTGATAGACCAGGCATTTTTTGAAGGGATAGCAGCGTTATCGCTGAAAAAAATAACGCCGTATAGCACCAAAAGATCATAGGCAAAATCGAGAAGTTATTTTTTGATCATTACTTAATGGCGCTTCTTTCTATTGCGATCATTGCGGTGGTACAACTTACCATCCACGTACTCTTCCGTGGCGATGATCACCGGATTAGGCAAACGCTCATAGAATTTTGAAATTTCTATTTGCTCCTTATTCTCATTGATCTCCTCGATAGTATCCGTAGATACAGCAAACTCCTCCAATTTATTGTGCAACTCATGCTTTAGATCCACAGACAATTGGCGCGCTCTTTTAGCTACGACTACCAATGTCTCATAGATATTTCCCGTTTCACCTGCCATGCCGTGTACATCGCGGGCTCTAACATTGGGATCAATTCCTTGCACTTGGGTTTTGATATCTGACATCTTCTAATTGTTTTAATCTTTTCTTGGCATCGGCCAACATGCTTTCTACCTCTTTGCGGTATTTTCCTTCCTCATATCGGCCCAAAAATTCATCTGCTTTCTTTTCAACATCCAGGTATCTTTCCTGCTGGCGTTCTACAAAACTATTTACAGCCAACAGATACGCCGCTCTCACTATCCTGTATCTTACTTCCTCTGCATTAGGTGTCTCAGGGAAGTCTTTCAATAAATTCTCAAAAGTTTGCGTGGCTGATTGGTATTGACGCAGGTCGAAATACAGCTTTCCTCCCTCAAACGTCTTTTTCTCCAATTTCAAACGCATTTCATCTATCAACTTATTGCATTGCTCCACCCTGGGGCTCTGCGTGTAAGTGTTGACAAAGGTTTGGAACGACTCAATGGCTTTTTCCGTATTGGTTTGATCCAACCTGAAGGTTGGCGACAATTGATAGTAAGAATAGGCGATCATATAGTCAGCCTCTTCTTTTTTGGTACTACCACCGAAAGTCGTAGAGAAGTTCTTGAAGTAATAGGAGGATAGTAGGTACCTACCTAAATAATAATAGGTATAGGCATATTTGAAGTAAATGTCTTCAGCTTCCTTCTTGCCACGGTAACTACCGACAATCAGTTCGTATAAAGTCTGCGCCTTCTGCCACTCTTCTTCTTCATAATATTTGTCCGCCGCTTCTAGCATCTTGGCAGCATCTCCTCCACTCCTGATTTTCTCGAACTCACTCTTACAGCTGGCCAACATAAAAACAGCCAAACATAATATTGGAATCAACTTGCTTTTCATAAGGGTGCAAATTTACGTCTTTTTTGAATGATGTACAATTTTTTCTTGGTATCGCACTGAAATCCAGTCTAAAGAGCTGCTGTACTCACTCAAAAGTTGGTTACACTTCTGTAGTTTTTGAAAAAAGCTGAGCTGATATATTAAAAAAAATAATAAGAAAGCTCAAAAAAATAGACCCTCTGGTAGGTTGATTCCTATAAAACCTATCTATTTTAGCCCAATTACTTTATCAACTAGGCAGCAGTAGGATCCCAAACAGAAATGAAACGGCTGGAAGAATTCAGATTGTACTATAACCATACCTTGCATCCAGAGCTGATGCGCATGGAGCGTCGGCGCATCCGTCTATTGCGCTTGCTCTTCTTCTCTGCCCTGGTCTTACTAGGCCTACTCATCTTTGCATTGTACCTCAATATCTTAGCGATCACCCTAGTGCTAATGCTTCCTGTCGGGTTTTACATTGGCTACTTAGGTTATCGGATCCGTGTCTTCATCCAAACCTTCAAACCCAATATTGTTAATCTTATCTTAGATTTCATCGGAGATACGCCAAACTATGGTATGATTCGTTATGATGAGAAGAAGTATATCTCCAAATCAGTCTTTAAAAACAGTGGGATATTTTCGTCGCCGATGCAATACTATATTGGTGAAGATCACTTTGCGGGTAAGATTGGTGAGATGGACTTTGAATTTTCGGAGCTTCGAGTAAGAGAGGTTTCCAATGTGAGTAATAAGCTACAGGAGATCTTTGAAGGTGTCTTTATCCATGCACAGTTCAATGAAGACGTGGAAGGCAGAATTGTTGTTTGGCCAAGAAAAGAGCGCCAGTACCTTACCCGTGCGATTAAGGATTTCAACTGGAGTGAGGGAGAAAATGTAGACTCGGAAATATTAAATATAAACTTTAGGGAAAAATTTATTGTTTATGCCTCCGAAGACACACACGTGGTCGGTATCCTGACAGAACCTATGCAGGAAGAGATTTTAGATTTTTTGGGCGATTCAGATCGAAAACTCTATCTATCTTTTATTGATCGCGAGATTTTTTGTGCCATTTCGGAGCACAAAGATCTATTAGAGCCACACCTGTTCCAGTCGAACCTCAGCTTCGACCTAATTCGCGAGTTTTATATTGATATTTCCCGTAAATTGGGTGTGGTCCGAAACTTCGACCAAAATCTATAACCAAAGGGAGTACTACCCAAATATCCCATTAATTAGTATCACATGTATCGTTTTTTCACCCTCTTACTTGTTATTACTTTAGTTCATCCGCTTTGGAGTCAGACGGAAACCGAAAAGTCCTACGCTCCAAGTGATGATGACAAAGCCCTGCTGTGGAAAATCAGTGGCCAAGACCTGACGGAGCCCTCTTTCCTATATGGTACGATCCACATGATCAATAAATCAGATTTCTTCTTGACGGAAAGTACCAAAGAAGCCTTATCTGATACCGACCAAATTACCTTTGAGATCAACATGGAAGACATGAGTAATTTTGCAGCACTCATGCCCGTCATGATGAAGATGTTCATGGCTGACGGAAAAACCTTGAAAGACCTATATACCGAAGAAGAATACGAATTGGTACAAGCACACTTTGAAAAATTAGGCTTACCCTTGGCATTTTTGGGTAGGATAAAACCTATGTTTCTTTCCATGATGGCTTCTGAAGATGCCATGAATATGCAAGGTGCCTCGCAATCTGGTGAGATCGTTTCCTACGAAATGGAACTCATGAAAATGGCGCAAGAACAGGAAAAACCAGTAGATGGTTTAGAGACAGCCGAGTTTCAAATGAGCTTATTTGATAGTATTCCTTACGATGTGCAAGCTCAAATGCTCATGACCTCCATCAAATCTGGAGATTCAGAAGAAGAGGACAACCAATTGGAGCAAATGGTGGAAATGTATAAAAACCAAGATATTCAAGCTATGCAGCGTATGGTAAAAGGCGACAAAGGAGGTATTAGCGAATACGAAGAGCTTCTACTGCTACGCAGAAACCGCAATTGGATACCCGTAATGGAAGACATGATGATGGAAAATCCAACCTTTTTCGCCGTAGGAGCAGGACACCTAGGCGGGGAGGAAGGCGTTATTGCCTTGCTGCGCAAAGCGGGGTACACGGTAAAGCCTATTCTGGAATAGCATACGATAATAAGTTGATTTGTAGTTGACTAAGTAAGCTCCTTTGGAGGAATTGTGCCAACTACAAATCAACAGCCCTGATATTGGATTCGCCACTACTTACCACATCAGTACCAGATCTCCTTTCTGCTGAATCGTAAAGGATTGACCGCAACGGTCAAAAGTAGCTTCCATCACCCAAACAAACACAGCGGGGTCTAACATTCTGCCATTAAAACGTCCATTCCAGCCGCGTTCGATCTGATCACTTGTAAATACCTGATTTCCCCAGCGATCAAAAATGTATAAGTCAAAGCGCTGTAGTCCTACATCTGCTGCCATTAAGACTTTGAGTTCCTCGTTGATTCCATCATCATTGGGAGAGAAGGCATTGGGTACATAAAAGGCCGGATCAGTATCATCAAAGGCGGCTTCTACTTCCAGGTCCAGGCTGACTTCTTCACATTCATTACTAATGCTTACTGGATAAATGCCCGGCGAAGTAATGACCAGCGATGGGGCCGTACTCCCATCTTCCCAACTGTACTGGAGATTCTCAGGGCTACCGGAAAGAAGCGTTGGACTGATCATCAAATCTTGCCCATTACAAGGAAACGTAGCACTGACCTCAGCCACTTCAATTTTAGGAACGGGTGGGACGATAAAAGCTTGTTCGTAAACACAACCATTTTCGTCCTTGATCCGATAAGTGTGAGGGCCCACTCCTTGCCCGTTAATATGCTGGTCAAATCCAAAAGCCTGATCATCTACCCCATACTCGGCGGCCTGGGCTACACCACTCAAATTGATGGGGCGAACAGTTCCCGTTCCCGTATCCTCGCAACTAGAAGTGATGGCAAGATCAAAGTCCAAACTGGGGGCCGACTGAACATTGACAATAACGGTAGAATCACAGCCCACTAGACTCGAAAGAACAAATGTCTCGCTTTGTCCAGCTTGCAATTCCAGTCCATTATAAGAAACCGTTTCCCCCGAACAAGCCAGCAGTGTCAACGCCGTTTCAATTTTATCGAATTCCGTCACGGTAACATTCACAATAGAATCGCACCCTTGCAGTGAAGTCAAAGTAAAAGATCGCTGATCCCCTCCTGCCAGCATCTCACCATTGTACGCAATCGTATTCCCGGGACAAACCGATAGGCTCAGGTCACTAGTGAAGGTCGGAATCTCATTTACCGTGACGTTGACTACCGAATCACAACCGCTTGTGGCTACTAAAGTGAAAGACTGCGTGGTCCCAACGGGTATATCCACCCCTTCATAAGTAAAGAAACCATCGCTACAAGCTTCCACTACTAAATCCGAACGCACTGGTTCTATAAACTGAATATTTACCGTTTCCAGAGAATCACAACCAAAGACATCTTGGAAAGCCACCTGAAAAGTAGTATCGGTATTGAAGCGCTCCCCATTATACATAATATCATTCCCTTGACATTCGATCAGCTCCAGGGTGGAGGTTTGCGTAATACAAAGGCGTGATAACAACCAATCTATTTGAATCATCTCGCCACAATCGGTAATACTTGTGTCCTGACGAATCATCTCCGCCATCATATTCGGTGGCAAACTTAAAGTATCCAGCACCAGTGCATAATCACCACCAGGTATGCCGCCAAAAAGATAACCTTCATCGGCTTGTGTCACGGCATCCCCTTGAAGTACATTAGCTTGCCATAATTGGATGCTTACGTTGCTGACCGTGGTGTCCGCTGCATCAATAAGTCCATTTCCATTGACATCATAAAAGGCTTGTCCACTGATATCTCCAAAACCATCAAACAATTCTAGCTGCAAGGCCCCTGACTCCAAGGAACATCCGTTTACATCTTCCATCATCAGGGAATAAGTCCCGCTCTCGGTTATAGGTAAGTTGGGCTGGCTGGCTTCGGGTCCCGTAAGTAAGGTTCCGTCTTTGAGCCATTGTATACTGACAATATCAGGCAGGGTGGGTAGGCAAATAGTATCGGGACTACATCGGGCATGACAACCGCTGGGGAACAAATCGATAGCTGGTACATCGATCACCTCCAGTACATTGCTTTTACTTTCACAACCAAAGGTATTCGAAGCCGTAGCCTGATAGTTACCTCCAGCATTAGCCACTATGCTAGTTCCGACTTCTCCGGTATTCCAACGGTATGTTAGCGCTGGATCTGGATTATTGACACTAAGATTTATATTCTGCCCTGGACATAAAGGAGCGCTCTGATCACTACTGATTATAAAGGTGGGCGGTTCTGGATGAATGGTAACGGTAAATGGTCCAATGGTTTGGCTACAGCCAGTCCCATTATCCGTAAGTAGTAGGGAGAAGTCATAGGTACCAGGAGACAAGACATTTCCACTTTCTTTGGTAAAGGACAAAGTCGGCCCAGTAGTACCATTTGACCAAAGAAAGGAATAGGCTGAGTTCCCTTCACTCTCTAGTACAACATCTTCCCCAGCACAGGCTTCAAAGGTATCGTAGTGGTAAGCAATGACCTGGCCACCAGCATCCAATTCTACCGCTCGGATAAATGAATTCGGAGAGGGTTGAAACTCCACCACGAAGGGCGCGGCCCGAAATTGGCATCCCTCATCGGTTGAAACATCGACCTGCACCACCTGACTTTCTTTCACCCAAACTTGCTCATCTCCTACGGAAGTATCGTTTTGCCCAACCCACCAACTCCAACTATCTCCTCCGGGCGGAGGACTCAATAGGGTACTGTCTCCTTCACAGATGGGGTTGGGGATACTGCTAGTAATTGACCCTGACAGATTGTTCGGCAAACTGGTATAAGTCTCTTGTATGCTATTCTCACAACCATAAATATCCACGGCCTGTACGCTGATGGTATAGTCCCCAGCTGCATCGTACACGTAAGCTATATTTTCTCCTTCTAAAGGCTCGCCAGCAAAGCTGGGATCTCCCATATCCCAGTACACGCGAATAAGTTCTTCGGGTGAGTTTAGTGTAAAAGGCTTGGTCACATCTTCGCAACTAGCCGTTAAATCATCTACACTAATGGGTGGTGCCGCTCGAACCGTAATATTTCTGGATAGAGTAGCTGAACATCCATCTGTCGCCGTGATGGTTAAGGTCACGGTGTAGGTTCCCCCGCTGCTATAGGTATGGCTGGGGTTTTGATCTGTCGAAACATTAGCCGCCCCACTGCTTGGATCTCCAAAATCCCAAGTCCAACTAGCCACTCCATTCCCTGGTAAGAAGGTGGAAAGATCCGTAAAGTCTACCGTACTTCCGCTACAAGCCAAGCCATTGCTAAAGTTGGCAGCCACCGGGATGGTATCCACGCGCATCGCAAAACAGCCACCGACAGCCCCTCCATCGGCAAAATCGGCTAAGACCACGACTCGGAAATAGCCCGCTTGGGTATAGGTATGGGTCGGCTGATCCAAATTGGAGGTATTATCCGCTCCACTGCCGGGATCATCAAAGAACCAAGTTGCAGTACCAGGCACCATACCACTGCTTAAGCTTTCGTATGATCGCTCATTACAGTTAGCCGTTGGAATAATCGTAATAGCCGGATTGGCTCCAGCAGGGCAGTTGGGAAAGCTTCCTCCTCCTACGCCACCGCTTCCCCCAGAGCAGTCCTCAATCAGGGCAATCTCATTGGAACGAGTAGTACATCCTAAAGTATTGGTCGCTTCTACCCAGTAACGCCCTAGTTCGGTAGCGGTATAAAGTGGACTATCTGTTCCCACTGGATTACCCGCTCTAAACCATTGATATTGATATCCCTGACTACTCTCCAGCGCAAACAGGCGGGCCTGGGGAGCGCTATTACAGAATACATTGAAATCTGGTGTGGAAATACTAACGATGGGAGCCGCCAATTCGGTTAAGGTAAAGGCAGTATCCTGGCTGCAAGCATTGGCATCTGTCACCACTACTTGATAGGTGCCCGGTGATAAGTCCAGAGATGGATCGGTGCCCAGCAGATTATCGTTTTCATCCAACCAACGGTAAGACGGATACGTTTCGGTCAAGGAAATGGAGGCCGTAGCATTGCTACAAACCCCAGCTGGAAGTACCGGGGTAGGCTGTGGGAGCGCATGAATCGTAACGGGCAGGGCAATGGTCTGTCCACAAGCATCTGCTGAGAGCGTTCCCGTTCCTTCTTGCCCCCAGCTGACACGCACGCCTGAAAAATCCTCCTGAAGTGCCAGCTTATTCGTAGCAGTTGGATCAACGCTCCACGCTATCGAATAGCTAGTCGGGAGTTCTATAGAATAGTCAGCTAATTCGCCTAAGCAGACATCTTCGGGGCCATTGATGGGTGGTAAAACGAGCGGGGCTACAGCAAACGGCCGAGCCGCAGAACGGCAAGCCGCTCCATTTCTAGCTATGCGTCTTACCTGAAGCGCATAAGGTGGATCACTACCCCAGTTCACGTTTATGGAAGCGCCCTGTTGCGTTTCTCTAATTAAGCCATTTACTACTTCCCATTCATAGTCAAAAACGGCACTTGCTATTACTTGATAAGTATGAACCTGCCCTAGGCAAAACAAGGTATCTCCAACAATTTCCGTAACGGCAGCCGGTGGTGCCAAGACTCGAAACCGCCGCTGTACTAGCGGCAAACACGTGGTCGTTGGATCATCGGGATTTGCCAAGAGCCTGTAGTCTCCTGGTATATCTATAGCATCAACCGTAGGCGTGGCTGTTGCTTGAACGGACTGCCAGATTGTGTCCCCGATTGGGTTTAATGCCACCCAGTGGGCTGTCACCTCACTATTGCCAGCATCGCTTAGGGCTGAGAAGGTAGGACTGTCTCCCTGGCAAACCTCTACCGGTCCTTCAATTCGGAAGGTCGGCCGGAGTTGTATGGCTAAAGTATCGCTTCCACCACATCCTAAAAAACAATTTTCATACTGTACTATTACCTCCTGCGTACCACTCCCCATCGAAACACTCCCCCAATCCACGGTGATCTCATTCGTACCCTGACCTTCCGTTATATTCCCTCCGGCGGTGGTTTGCCAAACAAAGCTCGTTCCTGAGTATGGCGGCAATGAATACCTTTCAATTGCCGCTTCACAGATGAAAGCTGGCCCACTAATCGTAGCCTCATCCGAGAGAATCGGAATTTCAAATGTCGTAGGGCTAGGGCAAGCCGAAAAACCACTGCAATCACTGACCAATAGATCAATAGTGCCAAGACTCCCCGATTGCCAAAGTACAGTCACAAAATCTTCCGCCAGCCCCCCACCATCCAGAATCTCACCATTAGCACTAACCGTCCATTGGTATTCACCGCAAGTTTGTTCAGCATTATAGGTAATGCTTTCTCCCGCACAGACAGTGCCTAAGCAGCTAAGGCTCGGGCTCTCGGATTCTAGCACTTTGATGAATAGCGAGGTAGAATCTAGGCAATTGCACGCATTATAGGCTAACAAAGTAACCCGATGACTACCTGCCTGTTCAAACACAAAAGAAGGCTCAGACACCGTGGAAGTTCCCAGATCCCCAAATTGCCATTCGTAACGATCAGCAAAGTCGGTGGTATTTAGAAACTGTACCTGTTCTCCCCGACAGATGGTCAATTCACCATCGACAAAGGGTGGATCCGTGGTGAATTGAGCTTTAGGTCGCTCAATGATTGATACACAGGTAGAGGTAAAGGATTCGCAGGAGCCATTAAATAGAAAGGCGGAAATCTGACCTTGGCCACTACCGCCCCAATTAACTTGGACCGTATTGCGCTCAAAATCTACCTCAAAACTTTCGGCACCACTTACTTCCCACTGTACTTCAAAAAAGTTACCACCAGGTCCAAAAGCTATGGAGTCCAGCGCATAATTTACGGTAGTATTGGTACAAACTTGGGAACAGGAAGGATTATTGATAGGATCATCGGGAGGAGATGGACAAGGGGGAGCATCAATCGGGATGATGGAAGTGGAAGTTGGATTTTGAATGCTTATTGCTGTTTCAAGAGCAAACTGATCATCAGGTCTAGTAATACTGACTATGATACGTATGTCTTGAGGAGTTGAACCATTGCTAGTAAATTCGTCCCAGCAAATTATTACATCTTTACTCTCACCGACGTCGATTACAGTACTATCGCCGATAAGCACCACCCATTCATAACGCTCCGCCCCTGTTGTTTCAAATTCTGCGGTATATTCGTGGCATCCCCCACAGACAGTAGTAGGTCCAACAATGAACCCTTGTTGACTGTAGAGCATGTTCAGGGATATAAAACTAAGGACACACGTGAGTGTTTGTGCAAGAATTTTTCGGGAAAACGATACCTTCTTTTGCTTGAAACAAGCATTGGAAGCCATCATTTTCCCTGCGTTTTTTCTGCTAACGCAAAGTTTTTGGGCTGTGTTCATGCTATGCGTAGTTGAACCATCAGCGGGTGCTTAGAGGCAAACACAGCTACATAAGAGCAGTATCTATCTGGTTTTCTGCGTCAGTACTCATCCAAAAGGGCACGGACAAGAGCTGACAAGAGGCTGAAAGAGTGTCAGAAGAGTAGATGCGGAAAGGAGCTAGATTAATATTCACTAAAGAATATGGGCACAAATCTAAACTTTGCTTTCCTTTTGATGATGCAGTTGGTAACACTCCTTCTTACTGGATTACCTCAATGCTCGCTTACGCTTTTATAATTTGTTGTAGTTGGTCGTTATAGAGAAGATGCCATGACTTCAGGATGTGCTGCCTGAAGGGTGAGAATATATTTAATTTTCGTCCTTCTCCGACAATTTTTGTGGTTAGCGTTTTAGTTAGAAGAATTGCGCCCATAGGAAGCAAGGCTTTTAGCTAAA